>OVBE01006723.1:0-19425 GCA_900406425.1 Iberis pinnata | reverse complement strand
AACTTTATGTTGCTTTGGTATGATTTTTTTTTTTTACAAAAAAGTTTGGATACCCGACCCGAACCCGAAGCTAAAATACCCGAACCTGATCCGAAACTATAAAATACCCGAACGGGTTTTAAGCGTCCAACCCGAAAAACCCGAAAACCCGAAAAACCCGACCCGAACCCGAACGGGTACCCGAATGCCCACCCCTAATCCGGACGGATCTACAAACAAATAAAAAATCTAACAAGTTAAATTCACAGTCAAATATTATGTTCAAGTTCAAATAGCAAAACAGACTATAGATGAATACCTAAAAAAAACAACATTGTAGTATCTCTTCTCTTTAAAACCTCTTTCACAAACAAATCCGAAATTTCTTTCTTCCCCATCTCGAAATACAAAGCGATAACTTTTCTCCATCATACTAAAACTAGGTTTTAATCCAACACAATCTATATTAATCAATAGGTCAAATACTTGGAGTGCATCTCATTCCTCTTGTAACAATTTCTTCAACCATCCACACATTATCGAAATCATAAGCTCCATTATCTCTTCATCAACATCAGTTGCAACTCTCGAGAAGACAATCGATGATCCATCTCTTATAGAATATCATATGGTTCTCTAATCATCCTCTCGAATTCCTCAATCGCTTCAAAAGAACCTTCGCTTATTTCCTCTGTTTTTTCATCTTCTTCGCTTGTAAGAAACTGGTCTAGTTCCACATAACGAGATTTTTAGTAGAGGAATCGATATTCTGATTGCAACTAATTCTGAAAATGGGTTTCTCGCCGTAAGTTCTATGAAGTCAAGGACAGAATAAATGGAGTCTCTGAAGAGAAATTGGCGATTTAGTTGAGTCAACAAAGAAAAACCACAAGCGTAAGCCATAACTAAGAAATTTAATCTAATCTTTTTTTTTTGTAATGTAATACTTTATTCAACAAAAAAGATTTTTGCAAAATATTTTTAGAGAACTTTAAAGAAAAGAATGAATGAATCACTCTATATCTCTATAATCTAGAAGCAAACCAATTTTGTAAAAGTGTGGGGAATGGCAATATCTCATTGATTCTCAATGAACTTATCTTGTTCTTCAAGAATGAGTTGATAAGTTGAGCTAGTAGAGATGCTGATCTTGGACTTGAGCCATGTCTTCTAAGATTCCTCTCTTGCCAAATTGAGTGAATAGTAGCAAGAAAAGTAAGCTTGAGAAGTAGTGTAATAGATGTAGTATTAGGTGAAGCCAAGAATGTAGGTATCAAGTCACCCCATGAAGCAACAAGAGGGTTTAGCAATTTCCCAATAGCATGCGTCCAAACAACCTGCGAGTAAGAGCGAGAGAAAAATAAGTGATTACGATCTTCAACCTGATGAGTACATAACACACAGGATGTTGAGGCATTGCTATTCCAAAAAGCAATACGATCCCCAGTTGCCAAGCGATTGAGCATAGCTAGCCAACCAAGAAAAGAGTGTTTTGGGGTTGAGTGATTGAACCAGATAAGCGTGGACCAATCAACTTGAGGTTTCCTCAGTCTTAAGAAGGCCAGAACTGCACTAAATTGAAAAGAAGGTGTGAAGTTGTCACCATTCTTATACCAAAGAAAGATATCATCTTGAGATGTTAGATCCATGATTGGTTGCGTTATCAAGAAGTCAGACAAGTAAACTAGTGGAGGAAACCTTTGCCAATGAAAGACCCAACCATTTGCACTTGCTTGAGCCACTGTCGCTGATTCAACAATATCCAAGGCTCGGAATCCTCTGAATCTCACAATGTCAATCAATCTTCCTAGTGAGGACCATTTATCATACCAAAAAGAAGCCACCATACCAATACCAAGCTGCAGTTTAGTCATTTGAAATGCTAAGTCCCGAAGCTTAAGAATCTTTTGCCATACCCATGAACCAATACCCGTAGAAGCAGACCAGAAAGAACCACTTCGAATTAAATGAACCTTAACCCAGTCCACCCAAAGTGAATCTGTAGGCTCAAGAATTCTTGAGATTAATTTCAGGCCAAAGACTTTATTAGCCATACTAAGCTGAGCAAAACCCAAACCACCCTCAGCCTTAGGATAACAGAGATCCTCCCAAGCTACCTTAGCTTTGTGAGTATTAAGTGAGGGACCATCCCAAAGGAATGCTGCCATAAGCTTCTCTATGTCACGAATACATTGTTTAGGCAATCTAAAGACTGAACACCAGAAGTTGGTAATACTGTTAATGACCGAACAGAGCATCTGAAGTCTACCCGCAAAGGACACGAATCGGACATACCAGGCTTGGAGCTTAGTACGTATACGGTCATACTGACTTGAGGTCAAGCGTCTAGTGGTAAGAGGTAAGCCCAAGTACCTCATAGGGAGAGTGCCCAGCAAAATTGGAAGGACTGTTGAGATGTGCTCCTGTTCTATTTCAGAGAAACCATAGGAGAACATAGATTTTTGCAAGTTAATCTTAAGCCCTGACATATTTTCAAATTGCCCAAATATGGTTAAGATTTCCTGAATTGAAGAAGGAGAACCATATGAGAATATCAATATGTCATCCGCAAAACACAAATGTGTGATAGCCGGATCTTGACATTTTGGATGATAGGCAATCCTACCTTGAAGAGCTGCATTGTCCAAAAGAGTTGAGAGGATATTCATACCAATAACAAAGAGGTAAGGAGACAAGGGGCAGCTTTGTCGTAGTCCCCTCTCACTTTTAAAAAATCCAACCAATTCCCCCATTAACTTGAACAGAAAACCAAGCAGTTGAAATGCATGTGTGAATCCATTTGACAAAGATAGAAGGGACTTCTATGGCTTCCAGGATATTCATAAGAAAGCTCCACTGCAGTGAGTCAAAAGCTTTAGCAATATCAACCTTAAGAGTACACCTTGGCGAATTATTTGGCTTATGATATCCCTGTACTATCTCTGTTGCCAATAGTACATTTTCAAGCAATAATCTATCTTTCACAAAAGCTGATTGATTAGGCCTAATGAAGTCTGGCAATAGATTCTTAAGCCTATTAGCAAGCAGTTTGGAGATTACCTTATAGATAAGGTTGCAACAGGCAATAGGCCTATAGTCTGATATAGCCATCGCATTCTCCTTTTTTGGCACCAGAGCTAGTATAGTGGAGGTTATGCTATGAGGAAGATATCCGTTGTGAAAGAAAGATAACACAGCATTTGTGAAATCATTACCAACTAATGGCCAAGCAGAAACAAAGAACTCCTTGGTATATCCATCAGGTCCAGGGGATTTGTTATTCGGAAGTGAGAAAAATACCTCTCTAACCTCTTCTGGAGTGAACAAGCGTGAGAGTTGTTGTTGCATAAAATCTGAGCAACATGCAGTTGTTGATAAGCCTGTGTAGGTAGTGGGAGTATACTGAAGGAACTGCTGAAACCAACTAAATGTCGTATGCTTAATCTCTGGTAAGGCAGTGAGAATAACACCAGATTCTACTTTGAGTTTTCTAATGGCATTACTTGAGTTTCTTGACTTAGATATAAGATGAAAAAACTTATTGTTTTTGTCTCCCATCTTCAGCCAATGGATCTTGGATTTTTGCTTTAAAAAAGATTCCTCCAACTTAGCTAGATGAGCCCATCTTTCATATGCTGCAGATTCTGTTGTGAAGGTAGATGGAGATGGATTGGCAAGAGAAGCCTCTTGGGCAGTAGTTAGTACATCTAAGGCCTCTTTGGTTCTACTTGGCAAATTTCCATGGTGTGTTTTGTTGAGGAATCTCAATGCTAGTTTCAATCCTTTAAGTTTTTTATGCAAGAAATAGAGTGCCTTACGAGAAGCAAATATTGGAGCAGATAAGTTCCAATTAGTTTGAACTGTTGTGGAAAACTCAGGATGCATAGTGAGCATATTGAAGAACTTAAAAGGCTTCCTGCTACCTTCAGTCTCAGAAGATAGATGAACTAGACATCTCACATGATCAGAGTATGGAGCCGGTTCAAAAGAGGCAAAAGAGTGAGTATATGTCATATGCCAGTTAGAGTTGATAAGTGCTCTATCAAGCTTCTTACATATGGGATCCTCATCTCGATGATTCGACCGAGTGAAGAGTGGACCACAATATGTTAGATCAGATAAGGAGCAATCACTCACTATCTATTGGAATTGCCTCATTCCTAAGGTAGGAGAAGAGCTTCCAGAATACTCACTAGTAGATAGTGTTTCGTTAAAATCTCCAATAATTAGCCATGGTAGCCGAGAGAATATAGTCAGAGAACTATGATCTCTCAGGTGAGTCCAGAGCTGAGTTCTTTCTTCAGCAAAGTTTGAAGCGTAAACAAATGAACAGAGCAAGTCAATTCCTTGAGTTGTATCTCTGATTGCATAAGTAATTAACTGTCCAGACTTGAACATAAGAGTAACTAGGAGAGTTGGAGCCCAAACCACCCAGATACGGCCTAAGCGATTATATTCATAATTAGAAAGGAGTGACCAATTCGGGAAGGCCGAAGCACATATCGAACTAGCCTTGGACTCTTGAAAATGCGTTTCAAGTAAACAGCCAAGTGTGAGATTTGAATGTCGCATCCATTGATTAACTGCTAAGTGTTTTGCCAGCTTGTTAAAGCCACGCATGTTCCAAGAGAACACATACATTAATTCATTTTTGAGTGGTCGGCACGCCGACCCTTCTGAGAAGATATTGTTGTATCTTTACCAGTCATTGAAGAAGTATCATCCTGAGACTTACTAGTGTGTTTTGATGCCCGAGGGATAGGAATACGAGTGGTAATTAAAGTTGAAACATCTTCAGGCTTGCCAACTAGTTCTGATTCCTTATTCAATACTATTTCACCCTCTTCAAATTGCTGATCATGGGGTTAACACTCAGAGACATCATCCTTCTCTGTAACATCCTGCAAAAGTACAGAGAATCTTGATGGGGAGGCAACATCAGAGGAGCTCTTTGAGGGGAATTTGCTGAGTTCAGATCCATGTGGGGCTTTGCAAGAGTTCTTGCCAGGAGACACATCAGTCCAGGAATCAGAGTCATCTGTTTTCTCCTGCTGAGAAGAGACCTGATCAGCAAGTATAGCTAGAGGCTCTGTGGCTAGGGCCTCAGAGTGATTTGGATTGATAGTGGAAGCATGAAGCGCCTCCGTGATAGGCTGGTTGACAGGAACTACTTGTGGTGGGGCTGGAATTACATCATCTGGTGAATGAGCCTGACTTTTCATACAGGTAGAATTCAGATGACCCCATTTAGAGCATAAAGTGCATTTAGGTGGTAGCCATGGGTAAGAGACTGAGATATCAGCAGTGAAACCTTTCTTGTTATCGAGATGGATCTTCTTAGGCAGAGTCTTAATTAGATCAATATTGATAAAGATACGGGCTTAACAAAACTATTACAAGCCAAGGTAGAGGGATGAAGGTGTTTTGGATCTCCAACAATACTACCCATCCATTGAAGACCTTTAATAGATAGCATCTGTGGAGGAACATTATTGAAATCTACCCACAATGGGATAGACTGAAGTTCAGGTTGAGACGTGAGGACTGAAGGAGACAATTCAGAAATCACCAAGGGGATGTCTGCTATAGTCCAAAGACCTCGGCCTAGGATTTTCTTTCGAATGACAGGGTCTTGAATTCTGAATTTGTATGTTGTGGAGTTTATAACATGGACATCAATTTTGAAATTCTTGTTTCCAAAAGTCTTGATTTTATTAACAATCACATGGACCTTGGCCACATGTGGTGCTGTATCGAGGAAACGTCCTATCAAATAAGGTTTCCAGAGATGTTCTAGAAACTCCAAAACCGAGTCTGGTACGTTGAGTGATAGTATACCATTAGCTAAATCGAAGTCGATGCTCTGCTTCGTCAATGAGCCAGATGAAATAGAAGCAATAGAAGCCCAAGATTTCAAAGGAAGATTAGGAGGGGGAAGAGAAGAAGAGCCCGGAGGGTCCGATGCTTACTCCGACATCAAAACCGACGAGAAAATCGGAGGCTTGATGTGGAAGGCAGTGGCAGCCCTAATCTCTCTGGTAATCGCCTAGGGTTTTTTCTCTTGTTGGATGAGGTGATCCTCCACCGCTCTATGCTCCTAGTTTTCAACCTGTGAAACAATCAAAGCAAGTCCTTGACCACCTCTGCAAGGTCCATGTCATCATTTTAATCTTATCTTAACCAATAAGAGAAAGAAATCGAAGAAAATATCAAAATTTTCTACATAAAGCTTTAAATCATAAGAATGGTCTCTTATCAAATACAAGGATGCGTTAATCAGAAATTTGAGAAGGAGAAGAAGATTTCCCAAAAATCAAAACTTTAGAACTCATCTTAGGGACTAAATAAACTAACAAAGAAGACGCTAAAGTTAATAAATATTAAAATTAAAGTCTCGAAGTCTGTTGAGTTGAAATAACAACAAAACCAAGACAAATATTTTAAGTGGCTTTCGAGATTGATATATTGTGTTTTTAATGTATTTTAGCTCTTGTTTCATATTCATTTTAGGTAGATTCATTTGCATTTAGGCATGTATAGGTTGTATTTGTATATAATTTCATGTTTCATGTGTTGAGGATGAATCAATTCAAAAGAGAGATCAATTAGATGCAAAAAAAAAAACAAAAAGGGGATTTAATATGGATCAAAATAACAAGCCTTAAAGATCAAGAAATTTAGATATTTTACAATGGAAATTTCATCATGGAATCTTGAATAATATTGTATCCATGCATTCAAGCTTTCCAAAAAGCCAAAAATCACCTTAAACGTCCCATGGAATTTCAAGATATGAACTGGCAAAGTTGTGATCCGCTAGATACGAAGCTCCGAACCATTCACCCCAAAGATGCATCTTTTACACCAGATTATATTGCAAATTAGGAAAAGACTCTTTCATCAAAGTTGTAGCCCTTTGATTCAGCTTTTCAAAGAGCTATCGCATGATACCGTAGCTTCAAATATGAGAGAGTTATAGACCCCAAAACTCAGATCAATTTGTCAAAACCGATCTAAAAAATATTCAAATTTTAGGGGCAAGGATCGGTTTGCAAACCGATCCCAGCCCAAAAAGTCAACATTTTCAAAAAAATTTCAAGTCTTAAATCATTTCCAATTGGGTTAACCCAATGCCATTTTTAGGAGACTATATAAGCTTTTTAAACCTAATTTTAGATCATCTCATCTTATCTTATCTCTTTTTCTCTTAAGAACCTTTGTAAATATTTTGGATCTTTATTTATTTTAAGTTTGAATCTTTTTTATTGTGTTTCTTCTTCTATGTTTTTGTTTCTAATCATGATTTCACACATTTATCATTAGAACTTGTGTTTTATCAATGGTTAGTGAGTAGTTCATTCCCTAAGTAAATAAGTTAGGTAGATTATGGTGATTAGATGATTGAATATGATGTTTAGGTGTTGAATAACTTAGATCTTCATTCGATAGGTGAGCATTATGCTAAATTTTTCTTGGCCATTCAAGTTTAGATCATATTGTCTCTAATTGTGTAATTATCCAAGATATTTTTTTAGTTGTTGTGGATGCTAAAATCCACAATATAGTTTTTATCAAATTGATCTTAATGAGGAATTCGTTTTTTCTTGTTAAACGAGGAAAAAGACGCAACACAAATTCAAATATAAATAGAAAATGGAGTTTATTGATTCTTATCAATAATGAATACACTTGGAATCTAGATAACTTTCTAAGTAAAAAGCTGGTTCGAAATTTGGACAAAAGATCACCTTCCTTCTTCACCTTCTTCCTTTTATATTCCTCCCTACTTAGGTCGCATTGTTTCGATTTTCTTGGGTAGTTGGCCCTGCGATCTCGGAGTATCCCGCCTAACTCGGAACTTCCTTGACTTGGCCTTTCCCTGCTCGGCCTGCGCTTGCACTCCTCGCGATTCTCCTGCACCCTGGGTATACGACTACTCAGTTACCCTTACTCAGGTAAAAGGCTTCTCTGGTCAATCTCCATGTGCCTGATACGTGTTGGGTCAAGCTTCATAGAATGATATTGGCTGAGGAAAAATCCTGCTGAGGGGGTTTTGACACCAACAGATTAGCCTCCAGGTCTCCCTATGAGCTTAGCGAGTTGGGTGACCTTCACAAATCGATTGGTGAATCCAGAAGGATTTCAAACTCCGAGATGGTCTTCGATTGTTGCCATTATTCCACATGCTCACTAAGTTTCCGATTCCATAATTTTGATATTCAAATGAATGCGTCGTATTTATTTTATTTATGTACTAATAATTTTTCTTGTTGCGAGTTCGGGTGGTTTCCAACAGTCCAAAAATCAGGTGTTTGACAAGTTGATTTGTTGCATATTTGATTAGTGAAAGTCTCAACAGTTTGGAGATTATCTCTTGTGCATGCGATTAATCCTCTGAATTTTAAATTCAAATTTTTCATCATCACGCCTACAAAAGATAACCTTTGTGTTCTTTGAGGCAGTTATTGTCTTTCCTCTCTCCTCAACTGTTCAGATCCATCTCCCCCACTTTGTTTTCAACTGCTCACACTTCCTCTCTCCTTACGCAGCAAAAAGTAAAAATCTCTGTTCATTTATCTTTCTTTGTTTTCGCTAGGGTTTGCATTTTTTCTTTCCTAATTCTCCTTCATCTTCTTCGAGTTTCTCCATCTTCTTTATGTATTTCTCCCCCTTTATTTCTCCTTCGCTTCGGCTCACCTACCATGCCTAAACAACTCACACTCCATTCTTGGAGCAGAAGCTCATCATCGCATCATGCAGCTAGCACCAGTGTCGGAACTCCTGCAGCTTCCGACATGAGATCTAGGGCGGCTGCGGCTCCGCAGATCATGAATTTCTCTGATTCCCGACCATCTATGCATATGTGAGAACAATCTGGGAGCAATTTGACTTCCCCTCCGATATTAGGTTCATAATCTATGTAGCTGGTAAATTTCCTAACACTCCCCCAACCGGGTTTGTCACAGTTTATGAAATCTTCTTCAAAACCTGTGGGATGCACTTTCCTGTTCTCGAGTTATTGGTCCGGTACATGCACCGTCGAGAATAGCTTTGAGTCAACTAATGCCCAAAGGAGTTCGGCATGCGATCTTTCTGATGATCCAGGCAAGGGAAAACGGGTTCGAACTCGGCTGCGATATGCTGGAGGTAGCCACATATGTGAAAAGGGGACCAAAGGATGGTCTCTGGTATCTCGCGAATAAACCAAACCAAGGGCTGATAAGCGGACTAACCCCAAAGGATGAGACCGACTGGGACCGGTTCTATTTCCTTCTAGAAGTGAACAATCTCTCCTTTGAGACCAAGGGTCCCAACGATTTGCAATCCTGGTGGACTCGGAAAATTGGTGTGGATTGCCTAGTCTTGGATTTTTCCCTTAGTTCCTTTATTGCATATTTTTTGAAAATTTCTGATTGTCATGATTTCATTGTCTCTGGCTTAGTTTCTTGCGGTTGTTGATTTTCTGGTTTGGTTGGTTATATGATCTTCTTTTTCCTTCTTTGTCTTTGGTATCTTAACAGTTCTGCACCTGTCTCAAGTCGAGAACCCTTCTTCTGAGTTCCTGAGGAACTAGCACCTTCTTGAAAATAATCAATTGAACAACTAGAGCACATTCTACGGAGAAAGAGTTTCTCGTAATTGGCTCCCACTTGAACCGCTCTCTGAATCATCTTCAAGTAACTATTTTGATTTGGTTTTTCTTTTGATCCATTCAAATCATATAACACTTGACGTCTGGTTTTCCTGCAGACACCCCATCTCTGTGTCCATCTGTCACCATGATGAATACCATTCCTTACCGTAAGGCTCACAAACTAAAAATTTCCTAGGGCGCTCCCAGCTCGGCAGATCCCAACGTTGCTCAGGAGGTTAAGACACCAAAGGACCATATCCCGATGGATGTGGATCCCATTGAAGTTTCCGATNCCCCTCCCCCCCCCCCCCCCCAATTTGTCGCAGCTCACGCCATCTCGAATCCCCAGTTGAAAAGAGAGCTCGTACGCAAGAAAAGTCTCTGGTGGGTGCTCATGATTTTTTTGGATTCTCCTTTAGCTTTACCTGGCTGAAACAGTCTCCCATCATTGAGGATGATGATCTTTTTGTTGAGCTAGTCTCCAAGATCCGGCTCGGCGGGCCCAAGGTATATGATCACAGGTCGCTCCTGGTTCAAAGGGAGTATGCTGAGTGGGCCCGCTCTCATGCTGAGGTACATGTGCTCTTGATTATTATTAATTTTTTATGCTCCTGGTTGGCCTCTTTTTTATCTAACTGTGCATTTGCTTTCCTCAAACCGCGGGTCTAGCGAATCAGTTGGTGGGAGTCCTAGATGACGAGCTGAGGAAGGAAAAGAAGAATTCTGGGGTTGAGCTGGTTGCGAATGCAACGGCTAGAGCAGACAAAGCTAGCTCGGAGTTGAAAGCTATGGTGAGGCGACTTGAGACGTTGACGGATGAGAATAGTAGGTTGAGGGCCAAGGTCGCTGAGTTGGAAGACCTGAGAAAGAAAGATGCCGAGAGGCTGAATGAGGAGACGGTTCGTCACGAGAAAGCTAAGAAGAATCTGAAGAACAAGATAGCTGCCATGGCTAAGGAGTTGGCGTCTATTATAAGGGATATGGATGATCAAATGGACCAGAAACTTAAAGAGAAAGAAGATGAGATGAAGGATCAATTCGCAAAGAGGATGGAGCGGGTGAAGGGGAAGGTTGCGAATGAGAGGATGTACCAAGAGAAGCTGATACAAGTGGAGAAAATCAAAGATAATCTTGAGCTAATAAGGCTTTTGACTCAGGGGGAGACTAATTTGGAGGCGGAGCAGATGGATCTGGAGGGAGACTTGGTTGGGTTTAATGAGGAGTTGGCTATGTTGGACTTCAATGAGTTGAACTTGGAGAAGGATTAGGTGGCATCGCCCGCTGGCTCAGATCTGAGCGAGCCTTCTGAACCCAACCCGGCTGAAGGTATCAACCCCTATGGTACGAATCTCCCGTCCCTAAACCCTGCTGAGGAGGTTGTTGTTGGAGCGGAGAAGGACGAAGCTTTGGTTGAGGAGGAAGCTGGAAAGGAGGATGCCGAGAAGCTTGATGTCGATGCAGGTGGAGCGCTTGACAAGGTGGTGGAAGTCGTGGTGTGCATTAAGGAGGTCGAAGCTGTTACGGGAAAAGGAGTCCACAGAGGGGATGATGACAATGCGGCTAGTCGGGGCTCAAACGCCTAGGGCATCCTCTACTTCGTCCTCTTTAATTTTATTTGGACTTTATGTGAATCTGAACATGGTTCCCCAGGGGGGGGGGGCTTTTTCCCAAACTGTTTAATTTCCTGTTTTCATCTGGTTGCCTAGGGAGGCTATACCCAAAACTTTGAATCAGTTTGACTAATGGCAAGTATTTTGGGTTTATGTTTTGATTGTTGTTCGTATCTGTTAACTTCGGGATCAGCCCCCCACCTTGGTGTTGTGGAATTGGTTTAGAAAATATCGTAAGTACTTGTTTAAGAAATATTGTTATCGCGTTTGTTATCAAGCGTATTGTGTAGAAGTACATATTAATTCGAGAGGTCTAATGTTTAAAGGTAAATGTTGTGATTTCTAGAATGTTCTGAATTTTAATGCATTGTTGCGAGACTGGGCTCGGCTTTAGCGCTCATACCATGCTGAGGGTTTCTCAGGTTAATATCCACTGGGGGTGTGCGATGTATTGCACGATTGGCTAGGTCGTACAATATTGCGTAGGAGGGAAATTGGTTGTCTTTGAGTGTTATGTTACAAGATGTAGTGTCTCAAGGGTTTGGTATTACCTGGATATGACAGTTGAAGGTTTAAATGGTCTTATGTGAGCACATGTGGTGTTCTCCCCTCGATTTTGCCGAAATATTAGTAAATAAGATCGACGAAAGCGATAAAACTATATTGGCTGGTGTTTATGGTGGTATCTCCAAAGTCAGTATCTTGTTGTTTGTTGTTGGAGGAGCCCCCGATTTGGACGAGCTTGGTCGGATTGTGAAGGACGGATACATGTCCCCTATATTTTTAGAAAATTTTATAAGGGATCAAGGGGTGGGATGGGTCGGAGTGTGAAGGACGAATACATCTCCCCCATTTTTTGAGAAAAATTTATAAGGGATAGAAGGGCGGGCTAGGTTGGAGTGTGAAGGACGAATACATCTCCCCCATTTTTTGAGAAAAATTGATAAGGGATAGTTAGGCGAGCTGGGTCGGAGTGTGAAGGACGAATACATCTCCCCCATTTTTTGAGAAAAATTTATAAGGGATAGAAGGGCGGGCTGGGTCGAAGTGTGAAGGACAAATACATCTTCCCCATTTTTGAGAAAAAATTATAAGGGATAGAAGGATGGGCTGGGTCGGAGTGTGAAGGACGAAAACATCTCCCCCATTTTTTGAGAAAATTTTATAAGGGATAGAAGGGCGGGCTGGGTCGAAGTGTGAAGGACGAATACATCTCCCCCATTTTTTGAGAAAATTTTATAAGGGATAGAAGGGCGGGCTGGGTCGGAGTGTGAAGGACGAATACATCTCCCCATTTTTTAAGAAAAATTTATAAGGGATAGAAGGGCAAGCTGGGTCGGAGTGTGAATGACGAATACATCTCCTCCATTTTTTGAGAAAAAATTACAAGGGATAGAAGGGCGACTTGGGTCGAAGTACGGAAAGAAAATATCGATGAACCAAACAATAAGATTAGTTGAATTCCCTAAAAAGAGTTACCTACGTACCCCAACAAGGGATCAAGCCTTGGTCGTAGTTCACTATGTGCGGTTTACAACTTGCATAAATAAAATATGAAAAATAATACAGTGCGAGACTCCTAGAAAAATAGTTTTTTCAAATGTTGGGCGTTCCAAGGATGTTTCTCTTCGTTTCCGTCTGCGTCCTCCAGCTTGTAAAATCATGGTTTAATCGTTTTAATGATTTTGTACGGTCCTTTGATGTCTCTGTATTTTCATAGTTTTTAGAAATCATTTAGCATCATTTTTTATGACTTCAGGTGTTCACATGTCGCATTTATATATGTTTTTGGCAAGTTTGTGATTTTTAGGGATTTTTTCATTAGCATTTGCATATACGTGCATTTTGGAGATTTTTCAGGACTTTCAGGTTATTTTATGATGATTGTTGCGAATTTGGAGAAGTAATGGAAACTGCATGGAACAGAACCAGCTCAATTGCAGTTCAGAGCACGACTCAACCCAACCATTGAGCCAAGCTAACTCTTTTGGCTCGATCCCGTGATCGAGCCACCTCTAATCACGGCTCGATCAAAACCCGAAGTCACCTCGAGCATGTCCAAGCTGCCTCGATCACCGCAACTCCTTTGTCTTGATCCCGTGATTGAGCCACCTAAACGCCGGCTTGATCTCCATGCTTTCTCTATGCCTCGACCATGCATCTTCTCGGCTCGATCTCGCGATCGAGCTAGGCCAACTCCGGGTCGATCTGGCGATCGAGCCTAACCGAATCTCATCATGGCCAAGTTCTCCACCTATTTTGGCCACCTCGATCACTTTCTGCACCATTTTCTACATGGCTCGATCACAAGCACTTCTCAGCTCGAGCCCACGCATGCTCCGACCCGACCAACTCAAATCAGGATTGACCTGACCTAAGACCTGTTTTACTGATTAGTTTTTGCCTTTTATGCGTTTTAGGGCTTTTCCTAAACACTATATAAAGCCCTAAACGCCTCCATTTGGAAAACAGTCTTNGTTTTCTCTCATTTGTTCTTAGTGTTCTTCATTTTAAACCCAGATTTCTTTTAAGTTTTATGTTAATCTTCTATTTTGCTTTACTTTCCTGCATAGATTAATGTTGTGAACTATCTGGTGCATATTGATTTACGTTTTAAAGCTTTTTAATCTTGTTTTTAGTTGATCATTTTCCTTTGTTTTTAAGTTACTGTTCCATTGAAGTTCTTAATTTATGGGTTGATGTTCTTGATGTTTTAGATCTTTATCTTCTGCATCCTTGTTCGTTTTTTTCTTCTTCTTATATTTTAGGGTTTTATAAAGTTTGTTCTTAGTTGTTGACCTTAGATCTAAAATGTTTTCTTCAATAGCTATGCTTTCATGTTCTTCTGATTTTGAATCCCATATGCTTTGTGAGTAGTGACCTATGTTCCTTGAGGATAGGATAGGGTAGTGTTTTTTCCTTGTTTCTCCTAGGTGTCTAAGCTTTATGGTTTAATAGATTCCTTCTGTATCATTGCGCTTAATGCTCATTTCGACCTGACCCGTTGAGATCCGATCTTGGGAACTTCAACACCCAAAAAGTGATTCATTGAAGTGACCTGATCTAGGTGATTTCAGAGATTTGTATCCCCTCCCAAGGAATTAGATGCTTAGGATATGCATCTCAGCCTAAGGAATTAGGTGTTTGGGAGGCTTATTGGCTTAGGTAGATGGTTCGTAATGCCTGTTAGGTGTACTTCTGCTAACGGAAGTTACGTCTGGTTGTCATCTAGTTTGAATTCATTTTTCATTTGCCAAGGAATTAGATTTGATTGCTTATGATTCTATCATTTAGGGATTAGCTCATTGGTTGAAGTATGTTAGACACTTAGGGAGTTTGAGGAGGAACATTACCCAATTACCCCATCATTAGGGACCCTTTCTTTGATTGCATTCCTTTTCACTCTTACATTTCCTCTGTTTTTACTTAACTTGCCTTTTACCTTTTTTACTTATGCATGCTCATCTTTGTTTCCTGTTTTAGTTTTATGCATCTTTTATTCACTTAGGACCTGTTAGCAAACCCTCCCCCCATTTATTGTTAGTTTTACTTAAAATAACCATTGCAATCTTGATTGTGAGCATCACACCCAATTGGATTGGCACCTTATCTATGCTACAATGACGTGATAACGTTGTGGATAAGGAATTGACACACAAAAATCTTTGTTATCATCCTTCCCACCTGATTCCCAGTTTTCCTGCATTCTTCTCTGCCCGCACGGGGAACACTTTCCTTAGTACCAGCTCTCCTTCGTTGAAACGTCTCTATTTGATTTTCTTGTTATAGAATTAGGTTGCGGCGTTATGGTAATTTTGTATCCTTATCGTTGCCTGGTCTCTCCTCTCATCAGCCGTGTCAACAATGTCTATGAGCATCTGGTCGTTTTGATATGTGTTCTGGGGTGCCAACTCGCGTCTTAAGCTTGGGACCTCAGTCTCGGCTGGTATTACCGCCTTGGTGCCGTCTACTAAAGCGAATAGTGAGTCGTTCGTGCCCCTTCTGGCTATTGTTTGATATGGCCATAGTACTCCTTCTAGTTCCTCGACCCATCTCCCCTTTTTTGCGTCTAGTCTTTTCCTTAAACCTTCTAAAATTGTTTTGTTAGCGGCCTCAGCCTGGCCGTTAGCCTGTGGGTAATATGGAGTTGAGAAAGTTAGGTCTATGCTCATTCGTTCGCAGAAATTCTTGAATCTATCTTACGTGAATTGAGGGTCGTTTTCTGTGTGGATTTCATATGGGATCTCGAGCCTATATATTATGTTTTTCCAAATGAAGGATTCCACGTTCTCAGATTTAACCTTGGCAAACAATTCAGCCTCTATCCATTTAGAAAAATAGTTTGTTAGAACAAGAAGGAAACGTTTTTGTTTTGATATGTGCATTGGGCCAATTATGTCCATGGACCATCTAATGAATGGTATGTTGCTATGATGGATTGCATCTCCTCAGTTGGTCTGTATATCAATGGTGCATGCCTTTGGCATTTCTCGCATTTTAGAGCGTACTGTTTGCAGTCTGTGATCATGGTTGGCTAGTAGTATCCATGTCATTTTATTTTGAATGCCAGCGCTCTGCCACCTGAGTGTTTTCCACATGCTCCGTTGTGGACTTCCCTTATTATCTTCCATGTCTCGTGGCCGAATATGCATTTTAGTAGTGGGCCATGTACGCTCCATTTGTAAAGGTTTCCGTGTAACTAAGTGTTTCTAGCGCTTTTGGCTTTGAGTTTTCTGGCGTCCCATTTATTTGGTGGTCAGATTCTATTGGTGATGTATGCCAGTATCTCGACTCTCCAATCTATCTCCACCTCGACCTCGTCTGTTTCCATCGGAACTTTGTCTTCTTCGACGTCCTCTGGATCTTGGTTAGCATTGTATTTTTTAATTGTTTCATGTATTACGCATGTGGCTTTAGTGATAGATATGTTAGGTTTGTCGATAGTTTCAACCGGTATGACTCTGGTTGTTTGTGGGTCTGTAGTTGATGTCAGTGCGGCTAGGGCGCCAGCGGGTATGTTTTCTCCTCTAGGGATTTTAATCAGGTTAAAGTCTGCGAGTTCACTGCAAAGGGTTTTCACCATGTCTAGGTATGCTTCCATTCTATCGTCCTTTTTCGTATTTCCCCCCCCCCTCCCCTTGAACTGGTTCACAACCAGTTGGGAGTCGCAGTAGGCGGTTACTCGCTTGTCCCCAATCGCCATTGCCAATCGTAGTCCGGTTATTATTGCCTCGTATTCAGCTTCGTTATTCAACGCAACGAATTCTAGTCAGAATGACTGCTCAACCATCTCCCCGTTGGGAAGACTAATCGTACACCTACTCTGGAACCATGTTTCGAGCTTTCCCCGTCTACGTATAGGGACCACTTTGCTTCATCTGGATTTACTACTACGTCTATCTCTGTTGGTAGCTCTATCAGGAAATCTGCTAAGACTTGGGACTTTGCACAACTTATGCTTTTGAATTCTATGTCGTGCTCGCTCAGCTCGATAGCCCATTTGGAAAGTCTTCCCAACTGGTTAGGACTATGTAGGATCGTACGCATCGGCTGGTTTGAATACACGACTATTGAGTATGACTGGAAATAGGATCATAATTTCCTCACCGAGTGCACTACAGCTAGGGCCAATTTTTCTATCGTCGGGTATCTGGTTTCGGTGTCATCCAAGATTTTGCTGAGGTAGAATACTGGCCTCTGGTTGTCTAGCTCCTCGCGTACAAGGACTGAACTGATTGCATGAGATGACACCGCAATGTAAAGATATAGAGTTTCTCCTTCTTGTGGCTTTGAAAGGACTGGGGGTGTCATCAAGTAGGTTTTCAAATCTTTGAACGCTAACTCTCATTCTTCATTCCAGATGAATTTCTTGTTTCCATTCAGAAGGTTATAGAATGGAAGGCATTTATCTGTTGACTTAGATATGAATCTGGTCAGGGCGGCTATGCGTCCGGTCAGTCTCTGCACTTTTCTCGTGTTTTTGGGTGAAAGCATCCTTAACAGCGCATTGATTTGTGTGGGATTTGCTTCGATGCCTCTCTTGGTCACCAGGTAACCGAGGAATTCCCCCGAGGTTACTGCAAAGGTGCACTTAGCCGGGTTTAGTTTCATCATGTAGGTGTTCAGTATTTGAAACCAGGTGCGCATGTCACCCACATGGTCGTCTTCATCAGAAGATTTGACATGCATGTCATCTATATAGAATTCCCTTGTCTTTCCTAGTTGTTCTGAGAACATCTTGTTAATCAGGCGTTGATAAGTTGCGCCTGCGTTTTTCATGCTGAAGGGTATTACTTTATAGCAATAAATGCCTCTATCCGTAGTGAAGGCAGTTTTCTCCCTGTCGTCTGGATGCATGAGTATCTGGTTATAGCCCGAGAAGGCATCCATAAACGATAGCAGCTTATAGCCGGTTGTGGCTTCGACGAGTTTATCTATGTTTGGTAGCGGAAAACTGTCTTTGGGGCATGCTTTGTTCTAGTCGGTGAAGTCTATGCATACTCTCCATTTTCCATTCTTTTTATTTACTACTACGAGATTCGGCAGCCATTCTGGATATTTCTCCTCGGTGATTAACCCTACTCCTAGCAGCTTCTCCACTTCGTCCCTGACTGCCTGAGCTCGCTCGGCTCCCAAATTGCGTTTTTTCTGCTTAATCGGTTTGTAAATTGGGTATGCGTTTAGCTCGTGAAACATGATGTATAAGCTTATTCCCGACATATATCATTCATGTTCCATGCGAAGGTGTGTTTGTTTTCTTTGAGGAAAAGAATTAACTCCTCTTTCAAATTCTTTTGAAGTTTTGATCATATGCCGACGCAGCGCTCCGGGTATCCTGGGTATATGCAGTATTGTGTTACCTCGTCGAGTTTGGGTTCCTCGTATACTGGCTCTGCAGGTGGGGTGGGCTTCCTGATATGTAGTTGCTATAAGGTTCTTTCTATGGGTTTGAGTTTGGCTAGGTAAAAAGCTCGGATTGATCTTTGACTCCCTTTGATTGTTTAATCCCCTCCTTAGTGGGGAATTTGATGCATTGGTGGTACGTCAAAGGGACACCCTTCATTGCATTTATCCATGGCGTTCCTAGGATCGCGTTGTAATTTATTGGTTTCTCGATCACTGTGAATTCAATCATCCTTGATACCCCTGCTGCGTTTAGTAATTTGATAGTTCTGATCGTCATGGAGGTCTCACTGGTGAAGCCGGTCAATGGTGCATGTGATATTTCGATTCGTGAGAGGTCTATTTCCATTTTCGCCAAAGTATCTTTGAAGATCAAATCCATTAAGCTCCCCGTATCTATGGGCACTCTCACGATCTCATATTCTTCTAAAATTAGCTCGATGCCAGCGGGTCAGCGTGAGGCATGTCGAGTCCTGTTGTGTCCATCTCATCGAATGTTATAGGTTCCCCTGCATCTTGGGGCTTGACTCCCCATTTTTCGCACGAAGCCGCCCTGAGCCCATAGGCTTTGATCACCATCACTGAATTGAGGCCGAATTGATGGTTTCACATGATCATGTTAATCGTCTTTTTGAATGGTGAGCTTGGTGCCATTTGAGGTACTTCTTCTTGGGTCCGTTTCGGGGGGTTGGTCTCTTCAGTCTGGTGATATACTTGTATTTTAACATGTTTTTAGCTTTATTCCGAATCCATTTAGGTTAGATTCATGAGCATTTAGACTAGTATTGGTGCATTTGCATGTGCATTCTCATGTTTCAGGTGATTGGAGCCATGGATGCAACTTACGGACCGAAAGGAGATCGAAAACGTGAAGAAACGCACTAAAACAGAGCGCATCGGTCAGGCGCATCGGTCAGGAACAGAGCACCTGACCGATGCAAGGAGAGAAAAGTGGCAGGGGTTTTTATCGGTCATGGCATCGGTCATGACCTGACCGATATGTCCGCATCGGTCAGGCATATCGGTCAGATCTGACCGATGCAGACGAACCAGAAGTCAACTTTTTGTGCTATTTTGACTTTTTACCCAAATTTAATTGGGTTAACCCAAATGTTTTAGGGTTAACCCAATGGATATTAGTGAGGATATTTAAACCTTTTACCCTAATTTTTAGGGAAAAAAAGCTTGTTTTTGCTAAGAACCTTTGTAAACACTTTGGTTTCTCATCTATTTTCAATTCACTTCTTGTTTGATTGTTGTTTTTCTTCTTCAAATCTACTTCTAAACATGTTTATCCAC
>OVBE01006722.1:0-18451 GCA_900406425.1 Iberis pinnata | reverse complement strand
CCCCCCCCCCCCCCCCGTCCTATCCAAGCCACAAGAAGGGGAAACCATGTTCCTATACATAACGGTATCAACCCATGCAATCAGCTCAGTATTAATACGTGAAGAACTCGGCAACCAAAAACCGATATTCTACCTCAGCAAGATCTTAGACAATGCAGAGACTAGGTACCCAAAAATAGAAAATTTAGCTTTGGCAGTAGTCCATTCGGCAAGGAAGTTGTGATACTATTTCCAGTCATACTCAATCGTCGTTTACTCAAATCAACTGTTGCGTACGATCTTACACAGTCGAAACCAATCAGAACAACTGTTTAAATAGACAGTCGAGCTGAGCGGGCATGATATAGAGTTCAAAAACATGCGCAAAATCTCAAGTGCTCACAGATTTCCTCATCAAACTGCCACCAGAGATGGAAAATGAATCTAAATAATCCAAAGCGCGATGGTCTTTATACGTTGACAGAGCAAGTTCCAAGCATGGCCCGTGGATAGGTATACGATTCATCGCTCCAACAGGCGAGATGTTTGAACAATCGTTCAGGCTAAACTTCGTAGCTTCGAATTGGGTACGAAGCAATAATAGCCGGTCTGCGTTTAGAAGCAGCAATCGGAGCGAAAAAATCAACGCGTACTGCAATTCTCAGCTAGTGGAAATCAGTTCATCGATGAATACGAGACGAGGGATGATCGGATGGAAGTATATCTCGAGGTAGTGGAAAACCTTGCCAAAGATTTTCTTAAATTCGAACTAATCAAATTCCCCATAGTAGAAAATACACTCGTAGACGCCCTAGCTGCTTTAGCCTCGACCACCAATCCCTAGACAATAAAAGTCATACATGTCAAAACCATCGACAAACCTAGCATCTTAGTAACCAAGACCACATGTGTCATACAAGAATCGATATAGAAGTGCAATGCGAGCCTAGACTCGGAAAATGTGGAAGAGGATGAGGTTCCAATGGAAGTAGACGAGGTCGAAATAGAGATAGATTGGCGAATTGAAATACTTGCATACATCACAGATGGGATCTTACCTCGAAGGAAATGGGACGCAAGATAACTCAAAGCCAAAAGTGCGAGATATATCCAGCTGGAGAGAAATATCTATAAATGGAGCATCCGAGGACCACTCCTAAAATGTGTACTCGGCCACAAAACCCAGAAGATAAGCCCATGACGGAGCTTACGAAAATCACTCAAGCGGAAAAGTCTTACCATTCAAAATCAAACGATATGGTTACTAGTGGCCAACGATGATCACGAACTGCGAGAAACATGCTTTAAAGTAAAAACATACCAAAAACATACACCATTAATTCTACCGGCCAAATGAGAAAATGCAGTCGATTACAGCACCAGAGCGATTCCATGTGATTCTCTTGGACTTTGCATGTACTTGCTTAAAAATCCAACACAATACGATATATCGGGTCGTGTATGTAACAAGTATCGAAGACACCCAATGTTTCTTCTATACATAGTTGCATCAATTTCTTTTTCGTTTTCAGCTTTAGATAATTTTTGCCTTGGTCGATTGGTACCGTAACCGAATTGTGATCTTTCATCCCAGATTCTTCTAGGTTTTTCAAGGAATATCCTTTATGACTTAAAGTTATTCTTTATTTCATTTGATACACTTCCATCCCAAGATAATAGGTCGGTCTTCCTAGATTACTCATATCGAATTTTGATGCCATCTCTTTCTTGAAATATTTTATGACGGATTCACTTGATCCTGTAATAAACAGATCATCTACATAAATTGCTATTAAAAGAACATTAGTTTTCGTCACCTTCTTGTAGGCTGATGGTTCCTTTGTGCAATTTATGAATTGAAGTTCCATAAGAGATTGATCCAGCTTATTGTTCCATGCTCTAGGTGCTTGTTTCAAACAATATAGTGCTCTATGAAGCTTGTAGACCTTTCTTTATTTTGATATCACTAGGTTTTAACACTTTATAGTGGGTGTTTATACCTATTATTTAGTGTTATTCCATTGTTTTCTTGTGATTTTAGCATGTTTTTAAGATTCTAGGTGTTCGGGACGTTCTGGAGAGAAAATGATGATTTTTAGAAGAATTCATGTGCAAATGGACCAATTTGGAGCAGAAGGATCGATCCAGGCCTTAGCATGTTCGATCCTGCATTTTTACTGAAGAGATCGATCGATCCTATCATGGATCAATCAATCTAAGCTCCTGGAGAACCTACGGATTTTTAGATTGATCGATGGATCGATCGATCCCTTTTCAAGCCAGATCGATTGATCCCTTTACACGAGGAAGAGAGGAATCAAGCAAAAAGACGCATTCTTCCTCAAGACTTATTGTTAGTTTTTCTTATTGGATTTTCATTATTTAATTATTTTAGATATATAAAAGCCTTTTTGGCTTGTGTTTTAGAACAACAACACCTTTAGAGAGAATTTGGGAGAAAGAAGAGATCTACATCTGTATTCGAGAGATTTCTGAACTCCGATTTTGATTTATACAATTTGGTTTTCAAATTGTTGCAATGTTTACTCTTTCTATGATTTATGTCTTAGTTATCATGTCTGAGTAATTTGATTGTTAGGTTTTAGGGTTTCTCCCAGGGAAACTAGGTTGAATGTTAGAGTTTGATAGAAGAGATTGAAATTGTTAGGTTCTCAGTCTAGATTTGTTCCTATTGCATGAATTAGAGTAGCTAACTAGTTCATTGATCTTAGAATTATATACTCGAAGGGATTTGATTTAGAAGTCTGATATAATCTAGATGAGTAAGTGTCTTTGCTTGCGGAAGTATTGTCTTAGGGGCTTATGAACATATTGAATATGAACTGAATTGCATGTTTAAATTATCTTAATACGGCGAGAGTTTGTCTTTTGTAATTTAAACATAGGGATCTGATACCTCGGGAGGGGATTAGTCTATCTTTGTCTTTTAATTTGGGAACTATTTTCAAAGAAAATCTTGCATGTTAACATTGACCTTTAACCTGATTACTTGTGGATCTCCCTATTGTCTAGCGTTTTAGTTAATTGATTTCACAATCGTTTTATTTTATCGTTATTTTTGTTACTCAAAACATAATCATTGTTTTAATTTTGTTCCTAGCTTGATTCGACTTTTAACTTAGAGTCGTACGTTCTTGGTCTATGTGGATTCGATCCCTAGTATACTAATGTGTTTGTTATGCGCTTGCAGTGAATATATTTGGGTTAAAACCTGAGTGTATCATAGACCTTTCTTTATTTTCCCTTTTCTTCGAATCCTTCTGGTTGTGAAACATAGGCAATTTCTTTTAGGTCGCCATGTAGAAACGTTTTTTTGACATTGAGGTAATGTACATCGCATCCGTTTGAAGCGGCTAGATTGATTAGAAGTTTAATTGTTTCGAGACAGGCCACATGAGCAAATACTTCTTTGTAATCAATTTCATATCTTTGCACATACTCTTTTGCTATAAGTTTCGCCTTATATTTGTTCACACTTCCATCAGAATTTGTTTGACCTTACAGACCCACACAAGCCATATTTGTTCTGTGTTTGATGGCAAGTCTACAAGAATCCATGTCTTGTTCTTCTCAATGAAATCAATTTCACTTTCCATGGCTTGTATCCATTCTTTTATATTTTTAGCTTATGCGTAATTTTCGGTTCATCGGAATCAAACACTATTGAGTCTTCTTCATCTTGATTCAGAAGCACATAGTCTTTTAACTAAGATGGATGCGTTTTTTCTCTACTTTTTCTTCTGATCTCTTGTGTGCTTGTATCTTCTTGCTCATCTTCTTGTTCATTTATTTCACCTTAATCTTCATTCCTTCTATCTTCGTTGATATCTTATTCTTCTTAAAGAGCTTATTCATCCCCAAGATTTTCTCTTATCTCTTGAATGCCTCGATTTCCAAATTTTCCAAGAGTCATATTGAAGTTTTGATCTGCAGCATTATGATTTTCGTTCCATATCCAGCTCTTAGTTTCATCAAAAACGACATCTCTACTTACTACTATCTTTCGAGTTGATGGATCAAATAAGCGATAGGATTTTGATCCCGGTTCAGTACCAAGATGAACAAGAAGATCTATCATCGAGCTTTCTTAGTTGATTGCTTACAACTTTCGCATATGTAATGCATCCAAACACTCTGAGATGCTCAATGTTCAGCCTTTTGCTATGAAAGATCTCATATGGTGTTTTATCCTTAATTGATTTAGTATCTACTTTGTTTAGAAGATATGTAGAGTGTCTTATTGCTTCTCCCCACAAATAATTTGGCATATGCATGTGTTTTAGTAAACTCCTTGTCATCTCTAGTAATGTTCGGTTTTGTCTTTCAACTATACAATTTTGTTGAGGTGTGTAAGGAGCAGTAAGATGCGTTTTTATGCATGAATTTTTGAAAGAAGAGTTAAATTCATGAGATACAAACTCTCATCCTCTATTTATTCTGAAAGCTAGTATCTTCTCTCCTGTTTCTTGTTCAACAAGGCTTTTGAATTTCTTGAATTTCTCGAAAGTTTCATTCTTTTCTTCCAACAATATTGCCCACATATATCTTGAGCAATCATCTATGAGAAAGAAAACATGTTGTTTCCTCGTTGGTGTGCCAGGCGTTATTGGTCCACAAAGATCTCCATGTACCAGTTGTAGTTTTTTTCAGCTCGATATGTGCTGGTCTTCAGAAATGATTTTCTAGCTTGTTTACCTAGTAAAAATGAACCACAAACTCCCTTTTATAGGGTTAGCTTCGAAACTCCTTTAATCAATTTCTTTTGTATCATTGATTTCATTGTTTCGAAGTTTATGTGCCCTAGCCTTGCATGTCATTTTTTGATTCACCAATTGATATCTACATATTCACAACGTCGTGTATTCCCATTTAAACCTTGTATAGGAAATTTTTAGATCTTTGAGTTTTCACCAACACCTTTCCTTTATGACCTTTCATAACAAGCTATTCTCCTTTCATTCTTTTATCACATCCAGATTATGTAGCTTGACCTAGACTAATGATATTGCTTTTTAGGTCGGTAATAAAATAAACTTGTTTAATTACTCTGGGTTCTCCATTCATATCAATGAATGGTATTGTTCTTTTACCTTCAATTTTTACTCGAGAATCGTCTCTGAATCTAATCTTCCCGATTATTGTTCGATCAATACTTGTGCAGTATCTTGAATCACCAGACATGTGATTGCTCGCTCCATTATCAAGATATTAGATATCATTTTCTCATTTATCCACTTCATACTTACTTGGTATGCACTATACTTCATTTAGATAAACTTCTTCATGCATCATAAGTTCATCAGCTTCATGTGTCTCATTATCATCGTCTTCATGCGTTTCTTGCAGTTTCAATAGACGATTTGGAAATCTTGATGCAAAGTGTCCTGCTTTATCACATCGATAACATATGATTTTGGACATATCTCTTTATCTATTAAGACATCTTCTTCCCCTTCCTCGGTTATAAGCACGTCTTCCACGACCTCTACCTCTATAATTTTTGTTGTTATAGTCTTTTTCTTGACTAAATATGTTTGTGTACATAAGCGTGTTCTAATCATCTTGTTTTTCTTCAGAAGAGGATATACATTCTTCATAAGCTTTTATACGTTCCATGATATCCTCAAAACTTGTAGTGTTAAGATCTAACATTTGTTCTAAGGATGCCCTGATTTGTACGAACTTTCTTTGTGGTAAAGAAAAAAGAAACTTCTTGACCATCTTTGATTCTTCGATGACTACTTCTAAATTAGCTGACTTGGCGGAAATTTCAGGTATCTTTCCACCAAACTCATCTACTTTCTCTGTGTCTTTCATCCTTAAGCGATCAAAATCGGTCATAAAGGTTTGTAACCTTGCTTCTTTTACTCTTTCAGCTCCTACGTGCCTTGATTTGATGGCGTCTCATATCTTCTTTGTTGTGTCTAGCTCTCCTACTTGAAGAAACAAAACTTCTGGTATTGTTTGAACGATAAGTGTCATTGTATGGTTGTTCTTCTCTTCATTGATTTCTTCTATCTCTGTAGCTTCTCATACTTTATTTACTTTAAGTGAGATTTTCATTCTCATTGCCCAAACTGTGTAGTTTGCGGCGTTTAGCATTAGGACATGTATTGATGACAGTCCGACTTCTTTCTTCTCTGCATTTAGAACGATATATCCCATGGTGCATTCGTGATCTTCCTTTCACAAGGCTCTGATACCAATTATTGTTCTATATGTTCGAAATATAGACTCAAGATTTATAAAGAATGACTCTCTTTATTAACTATAGAAAACTAACTCAAAACCTAAAGCTCTCCAAATCTCATAAATTATGTCACAACTTTGACATCTCCTTATAGAGTCACAAATTTTCTATTCCTTATTAGATTACATATAAGATTAGATAACTCCTGAATATATTGTAGATAACTCATAAATATATCTAGATAATCACCTAAACTTATCTTATCTTTTTTTGTCGTCTATTAGATTAAAATTATAGAGGTACAAAGAACAAGAACAGATGCGGAAAGATAACTCCGAAAAATAAACCGGTGGAGAAACATAAAACCCCGGAAACAAAAGAAAGGATAGCGAAAAACAGAAAAAGCAAGATAACTAGCTCCAAACTTGAACCGGATCAGCCGAAGAGTCACAAAGAGGTCGTAGGAACATGCCGCTAAAATTATTCCCAAGCTTTAGGGAATAAAAGCCAGAAGAAAGGATCATAACCTGATCCATCAACTGCCGGTATAGAGCCGGATAAAGCCGCCGACGGTCCTAAAATGACACACGCAGAAGCCAAAGACCAACCAAATCCATTCGAATATGAAGATATAGCCCTTCAGTAATAGTCAAAAACTGAGATCATCAACCTACAGCAATTGAGACGATTCACACCCAGACCTATAGCCCAATCAAAGGGAAAACACCAACCAAGGCCACGCAAGAGCCATAAACACTTAACCAACACAAAAAACTACACCACCAACAAAGAAAAACCACCAAAACCAACACCAAGTCTCAGATCCTAAAATCTAAGACCACAAACCAGACCAACCCACAAAAGACCTAACACAAACACAACTAGATACAAAAGAGGAAGGCAGATCCAAAACAAAAACTAGAGAGCCCAAAGAACCCAAGGCTGCCGAGAACTCCCAACCAACCCTAAGAACCAGAAACGACGCCGCAAGAGCTGAGGCACAGCTGGTGACCGGAAAAACGAAACGGCAAGAGAACTTCCGAAGCCTAATCCTGTGCCTAGCGAAACCTACACCACTAGCGCCTACCAGGAAGCTCCCAGCAGAACCACCACCTACCGTAATCCGCGTGAACCAGCACTAACCAACGGGAAGGCTAATCGATGCCTGAAACCCTAAAGCAGAGGAGAAGCAAGGACAAACCGAAGAGATTGAGCTTCTTCAGATCTACCACCACCGGAGTGAACCGCAGACGACGACGACAAAAGGAGAGAGGACGGGGAGACCGGTCCCGGCGCTGTGAGAACCGCCGGACCGGTCTAAAAAGACGAGGAAGAAAAAAGGTCTTGACGGCGCTTGAGAGGAAAATAGGGTGTGGATTCTCTAGAAAATTTTTTATTTGAGGTATATTTGGACTACCTAACCGTATAATATTATGGTTTATGATAGCATATTTAGAGTTCACTATATATTGTTTAGAGTTTATGGTTTTAGGTTTATTTTTTATGATATATGATTATGGTTTAAGGTTTATATTTTTTTGTGTTTATGGTTTACATTTATGGGTTTAGGTTTATATTTTTTTGTTTATGGTTTATATTATTGGGTTTATGATTTATACTTTGGGTTTAGGGTTTATATTTTTTTGTTTGAGGTTTAAGGTTTATATTTAGAATTTATGATTTGCGTTATAGGTTTCACGGGTTAACGACATATGGTTTAGGGTTAATGATATAGGGTTTAGAGTTTATGATATACAGTTTAGGATTTATTACAGAGAATTTAAGATTTATATATTTCATTTTAGAATTTAACCAATGTTTTATACATAGGTTATAGTTTACTATAATCACTATACACTATTTTTTAAAATATAAATATGTTTTAAATAATTATAATAATTTGAGATATAGAAACGGTATGTATTTTTAGCCATCATTGCCAAACATATGATTTGAAATTAAATATTTTAAATTGAAAAAGTAGAAAAGGGGTTAAATTATCTAAAAAACACACATACATTAGTTGCTAACTTGTCCACGCACTTGACACGTGTAGCTTGTATACTCGAGAAATGAATGGTATAAAATAGATAATGATGATATATTATTTATACAAATCTAATTATACATACATATAATCATCTTCTTAATATCATACCTAATTTTGATTATTAAGCTAATTCATTCATTTCTCATCGATCACAAAACATAAGTACAAGCATGACTTTCGTATTGGTCATATAGCATGAGCGTAGATGTCAAAGTCCACAAAGAAAATTTTAAACAAAAATGATGAAAAATTCGAAGAATTTCATCTCATTCCTGGCTTTCGTTGGATCCGTTTCGTCGAATAAGTTGTAGGGTTAGGTTTCATGTATATTTATCAATTATTGCAGTTTTGACATCGTATCCCCTTTTTGTAGATACTCAATCTCTCAGCTTCTCTATTACGAACATTATGAGGGAACCAAGATCGTACCAGAAGGCTCGTAGGATTAAAGATGGAGTGATTCAGGTTCCGAGGATCCTGGAAAAAAGTTGGAGGTCTTTGCCCCAATGGAAAGATTGATTGAAGATGTCGAGATGATCGAGGTCTCGGAATATTCTAGACGTGGGGTAACTCGGGGTAAGACCGGTGGCACTGCTACAACTTCTAAGCACCCGCCTCCTGTTAGTTGTAGCATACGACACAACGAGATTCCTTCCGATAAGAAGTAGGAGAAAAAGAGCCATCCTCTGGAAACTTCTTCAGCGGGGTCGCATGACTTAGGGGCTTCTCTTTCAACTTCTTCTATCCTCGGCAAGTCTCACTGGTCGGTGATGGAGACCTTTGTGCTAACTTGATGTCCGGGTTGAGGTTAGAAGGACCTAGGGTGTATGCCCACATGACGCTGGTTGTCAAGGAGGAATATACGGACTGCACCCTTTATCACACTGAGGTATTTTCCTTTATTAGTAACCTTTTTTATTAAGACTTTTATTTTGTTCAATAGTTAAAATTACAGAACTTGATGAACAAATAAAAAGAGACAGAGCTAGGATGGTCGAGTTTTAAGTAAGAGTTTGCGGTCTATTTTATATTTTCAATATTTTACTTTAAGAACATGCTCATTTTAAAATAAAAATTTTAAGACTCGATCCACATTTTCATTTTATATTACGACCTTTAAAATTTCAAGACCGGCTCTAATCGAACCCTACTATTCGCTAGGCTTGTGCAATTCATCATCATTCTAGTCTACTAAACTAAATTACATAGAATATACATTAAAATAACTAATAACAAAAAAATAATTTTTTTTAACAACAATTTATAATTAAAGAACATGCAGAGAAAGTTTATGCTATTTTAAAAGTCTATAAGCACATGTCATCACAAAAAAGTCGATTCAAATAGATCATAAACATCTATAAAAGAAGTGAGACATCGAAGATTCATACAGATTAACAATTCTTAAATCATCTCATTTTTTTCTATATTGGATAAAAATCGACTTTGAAGTTTCAAAGCAAATGGAAATGAAGTTACATATCGTGAGTAGAGAAGTGATTAAACCTGCTTCATCGGCACCTCGTGATCGCCTTCAACTCTCCTTACACGATATATGTTGTCCATCGCTCTACGTTTCAACAATCTTCTTTTACAAAGTCCTCACCGGAGAATCTTCGAAGATCATATCCGGAAGGTTGAAGAGCTCTCTATCGAAGGCTCTATCACAATTCTATCCTCTCGCTGGAAGAATTGAAGGCATCTCCATCAACTGTAACGACGAAGGAGCTGTGTTTACCGAAGCAAGTACCGATCTTCTCCTCTCGGACTTTCTGAAAAACAAACTCGATGATGTTAATTCTCTTGGAGAATTCCTTCCTGTTAACGCAGGAGAAGAATCTGCAGGGACATGGCCATTGTTAAGTGTTATGGCGAGTTTCTTCGGATCTGGATCAGGAGTCGCTGTAACTGTGGCCATATCTCACAAAATTGGTGATGCAGCTTCCTTATTGACCTTTGTCCAAAACTGGGCAGCTATAGAAAAAGATGAGGTGGAGGTTACAACTAGGCCTTATTTTGCAGAAGCTACAATATACCCTCCTCCTAGTATCTCTTTCCAGTCTCCTACATTTGATAACCTTTTTGGGAGTAAAGGAAAGTGTGTGACCAATAGATTTGTTTTCAAATTCTCTAAAATTGTTGAGCTTAAACACAAGGCAGCGAGTGAAAGTGTTCCAGTCCCCACACGTGTCGAAGCCATTACATCTCTCATTTGGAAATGTGCACGAAATGCCTCACGCTCTTATTCCAATTCAACTATGATGACTCAAGCAATGGACTTGCGTCTTAGGATCCCTTCGAATATCTTATCAATGGCCTCTATCGGCAACCTACAATCAGCTTTCTTTGTTAAGAAATCTATAGAGAGCAAGACGGAAATTAGCGAACTTGTTGAGGAGTTTAGAAAGGCAAAAGAAAGTATCAATGAGAAAATTATAGAGTGCATTCAAGGCTGCAATAACACACTTGGTCAGAACTTGTTGAGTATGACGGGTCGTTTTCTCACAGAGTTAAAGCCAGATATAGACTTATACCAAATAAGTAGCTGGTGCAAAAGACCTTTTTACGAGGTTGATTTCGGATGGGGTACTCCCGTATGGATTGGATCTGCGACGCATACTGTCTGCGACGACTTAGTGTATGTTCTGCTAATAGATTCAAAGGATGGCGAGGATGTAGAAGCTTGGGTAGGCTTACCCAAACAAGACATGTTCGTGTTTGTTAATGACCCAGACATGCTTAACTATGCTGTTCTAAATCCTCCAGTCTTAATCTAAACCAATGATCATTTCAATTGTGCTTGTGTTCTTCATCTTTATCTTGTTTGTACTATATATATATATTTATATATATATATATATTATTGTTTGTTTAATGATTGATATTGTCAAGTTCTTCCACTCCCATTTACCATTACGGGATAATTGATTTCGCAAGTATTTTATCGATTTTGCCTTCTTGTCGTAGCAACTTTTTTTAAATACCAAAACGGCAAAAAGTTGAGAAGTTTATTGATATTGGGGAGGTGCTAGCTTCCGTTATTTAAACCATGCATTTTTGTCTGTTTTGAGTTTTTTGTGTTTGGTTTTTGATTTGAATTTTCTTGAAGATTTTGGTTCTCACTAAAAAAATTTGAATTTTATATTTTTCGACTTTTATTAATATTTATTTTCCTTTTTAAAAACTTTAATTTATGTTTTATTTTCTTACTACTTAAACTGTAAAAAATAAATATATTATTTATTATCAAAATGTTGTTTTTATTAAAAATAATGCGCACAAACTAAAATACTATTCAAATTCCCATAAATATTTATTCTTCTTCACTTATATTTAGTTATATACTCCGAATCAAAATCAATTCTCCTTGTTTTGATAACCTAAAAAGCAAACACAAATTACTAGTTATTATGTGTCGGTAATTGAAATGCATTTGTAATTCTCATTTTACTTATCTTTCTCCAGGGGGTCAAGTTTACTCAAAGTGTAACCATTGTCCGAAGTTGATCAAAGCTACTCTTATTCTTCCGGCCGAATAGTATAGTTAAATCTAGTTATATTCGTTCATACAATGAAAAAAAATAAGCAATCAAGTGTGCAAAAAGAAAAGAGACAAAATTTAATCACGAGATTCGTTTTAAATATAAATAATAAGTTTTCACAAAATAAATCCCCAGCTGCGTAATTATGAAAATTCATCTTATCAAATATCTTTTCGGCATTCATTTCAGTCTTTCTTGCCACATCATCGTCAATTAAATTATTCAGTTTTTATCTAGAACGAGACGTTCCATGTTTTAGCCGAAGTTTACTTTTTCAATCTACTCCTTTTTCTCTAAGTTTTATAACTCATGCTCATCAACCAGACTTAAATCATAAATACCTTGGAATAACATGATTCCAACACACAAATCCAATACCTAAGAACCAAAAGAAAAAAGTAATCTAAAACATCAATAATGGGTTGCCTCCCACTCAGTGTTTGTTTAACGTCACTGAGCTTGACAAACTTACCTCCTAAGTTGGAGCTAGATCAGCACCAATTGATGCCCTATAACAACCTCCATCATCAGAAATCTGTAACTTTAGAACCTTACTCATCATCTCTTTTGTAAAGTCGGTTCCCTTGTCCTTGAGATCCGAGGTAAAGAAGGTTTTAACCTTTGCAGAAGCTTTTGAAGAACCTTTTTTCACTTTATACTCAATCCATCTCCAACCAATGCTAGAGGAATCAAAGTCACCTGAGGATTTTTGTTGATCTTCTTCAAATTCACTTTACCTTTTTTTTACCATTGAGGTTGCACTCTTGGTTGAAATTCGAGCTTCTTTGTGCAAGATTTCAGTAACAGCTTTAAGATTGGATTATACACGAGATTCCTGCTTCACATTTTCTTCTTTCATCATAATGATCTTATAATCACTGTTTAGGGGTACTATTGGATATTAGTATCTCTTCTTGATGTTTGTGAGATAGATGCGCTGCTTAGGAATATCCATCACAACACCTACAGATGCTAGAAAAGGTCTTCCTAGAACCAGTTTTCCATCTGAACTACCATTTGTATCTAAGACATGAACATCAAGAGGGACTAGACAATCTCCAACTTGTATCAGCACATCATAAACGAATCCATTCAAGGATATGACAAAGTTATTAGCAAGTGTAAAAGATATCACTGATGGTTTAATACCTTTTAATCCCAGCTTCTCTGCGGCAAGTTTAGACATGACATTCACAATAGCCCCTGTATCACAAAGTGAATCCATGAAAAATAGTCCCATGATCTTAACAAGACCTAAGAATTCTCCAAGATCTTGTAGCTTTTCAAGTCTTCTAAAACGAATAGGTTTGTTATAAACCAAGACATAATACATAAGATCTTCTACAGATTTTTAAGGTTCAACTAAGCATGAAATCTTGAGTTAAAAAAATTCCTTTGAAATTGATGTAGGCTGTAGAGGGGGATCGATCGATTCAGGCAGGGATCCATCGATCTCAGCTTTTTTCGGATTTTGATTCGATGGATTGATCGATCATTTTTTCCGGGAGCTCCTGTTGGAGATGGATTTCTTGATCGAAGTATACAGATCGATCGATCTGAAGTTTCTGGGTCTTTACGTATAAACGGATCGATCGATCTCTTTTTCGACAATTTTTCTGAAACTTCTAAACCTACAAATTCTTCAAATTCATCATTCTTCTCAAAACATTCTGAGCTTATGGTCTTACAATAGCCTTCGGGGTTGTCTTCAACCTTCCCAGGAAGAACACATGCTTATCTTTTCACAGCTTATGAAGTCTAAGTTACTTGTAGATCGAGCTTCTTCACGTGATTTGATAATGACTCAAATTTGTTGTTCAAGTCATTACACATGCTGTCCAACTTGACATTTAAGTTCTTTTTAGACTGTTGTTGACTTTCCATGATCTTCTTGAGCATCGATTCCATGTTGTTGTCTTGAGGTGGAGTTTCTTGTTGAAACCCAGGTTGATAGGTTGTTTGAAAACTAGATGAGTTTGAATTTTGCACAAAGTTCCTATTTTGGCTTCCTTGAAAACTATTCCCACATGTATTCTGACTAAATGATTGTCCAGATTTCTGCATAAATTTGTTATGTTGAGAAAGGTACACTTGATCTTGGGGGTTCGCTACATTAGTGCTTCTCCATGAGATATTAGCCTTGTTGTAACGTGGATTGAAACCTTGATTGAAGATCATTTAATCTTGGCTATTGTCATAGCTCACTTCTTCTATATTTTCAGGCTCATTGAAAGCAAAGCAATCTGCTTCAATCTTCTCTACATCTTTAGCAAAACTGGCATATTTCTGGTTTTGGCTCTGGAGAAGTTGAGTCAGAAGTCCTTTTACCTCTATAAGTTTAGAAGATTCTAAACTAGATGATCTTCCTCTGCGATCATAATCAGGACAATTATTGCTATTACTTTGAGCTAGATTGTCAATCGGTTGATAGACTTCATTTACATGTTTGGTCATGAAGTCACCATTACTAGTGGTATCAAGAGAGAGTCGATACTGCTGTTCAATACCTTTGTAAAAAGTATTGAGAAGGTTCAGCTCAGAGAATCCATGGTGAGGACAATCTCGAAGGTACTCCTTGAATATGTCTCATGCCTCATAAAAAAAATTCTACAGGACCTTGATAAAACTGAGAAATCTTGTTTCTCAGTTTATTAGTCCTTGTAGATGTGTATAAGTGACTCAGAAACTTGAGTTTGCACTGATCCCAAGTCTCTATAGAGTTTGCAGGAAGAGATTTTAACCATCTAAGAGTTGTATCAACAAGAGAGTGATTGAAGAACTTACAATGCATAGAGTATTTGGAGACTCGATTGAGTTGAGTGGTGATGCAAATGTCCTCAAAGCTATCTTTGTGATCCATAGGATGCTCAATGGGTAAACTATGGAATTGGTTTAGCCTGAGCAACTGGAAAAGCTGAAACGAGAACTGATAGTCTTGTCTTTGAGGCTGGTGAGGATGTAGAGCAATCCTATTGGCGAAGAAAGCTTCATGGTTTTTGAAGTCTCCAACTACCCTATGCCGGTGGAGTGGGCGATTTAGGACCGGCTCTGGTGGGTCTTGATTACCGTTACCAGCTTCTTGATTAACGTTTCCAGTTCCTTGATTGCCATTTCATCCTTGTGGCCCTCGATTTTTGTCTCCTCCAGGTTGGTGATTACTGTTGTAATCAATGTTGAGGATTCTGGACGTTTTGATCTTCGAAAAAGATCAGATTCTTGAGAATGACGTTGTCTCCCATTGTGTTAGAAGAGCTCGCATTTCTTATTGCTTTCCAGTTTGAGCGCTCTAGATTCAAGAGTTCTTTGTTACTGGGGCTGAGCAAGTCCTTAGACTTGGTAGATCATAGGGTCATGCACTTGTAAAAACGAAATCAAGAAAAGAGAGACGCGATTAGTACTGAAAAATCAAGTATCCTAGACTACACTCTAAAAAAAACTTAAAAAGGCACAACTGGTCGCCGGCAACGGCACCAAAAATTTGATAGGCTCAAGATTTTAATCATAAATCTACACTGGATAGAATAGGGTCGAATTCCACAAAGACTAGATTGTGCGGCTTTCAGTCAAACGTTCAATTCTAGCTACGACGGATTTAATAGAGTATATGTAGTTTGAGAATAAGCAATAATTAAAAAGCGGTGGTAAAATAAATAACAAAAACGCTAGGCAATAGGGAATTCCACATGTATTCAGGTTTGAAGCTCGGGTTAACATGCAGGATTTACTAATGAAAATAGTTCTCAACTCAAAATTCAAAATTAGACTAATCTTCTCCAGAAGTATTAGATCTCTATTTTTGAATTACTAAAGACAAACTCCCGCCGTATTTATATAATTCAATCTTGCATTGATTTCATATTCGATATGTTCATAAACCCCTAAGACAATACTCCCGTAAGCAAATGTATTTATTCATCTAGACTAAGTCAGGTTTCGAAACCAAATCCCTTTGTATTTATAAACTATTATCATGAACTAGGCGATCAAGCTAATTCAAGCATTAATAATGAATATAAACTAAGAACCTAATAAATTCAATCTATTATGTCAAACCCTAACTATCAAACATGGTTTCCCTTGAAAACCCCTAAAACCTAACAAGGCGACTACTCAAACATAGCTAAGCAATCAGCAAACATAATAATTTAGGAGTGCATATTCAAAAACCAAATTGAATTAAAATAAAAGCAGAATTTAGAAATCTTCTCCAATACAAAGTAGATCTCGTCTCTCTGAAAGCTCTAGAAAATAATAATGAAGTATGTTGTGTTTTTTGTTGTGTTAATATCTATGTGTGTTCTAATTAAACCTAAGCCTAAGTCTTTTATAGTGATAAAATAAAATAAGGAAAACCAAATCCAATAAGGAAAAATCTTGATAGGTCTTGAGGAAAATTGAGCCTTTTTGGTTATCTTCAATTTGGCTCGGGCCGATCGATCCATTGATGGATCAATCGATTCGTTGTTATTTTCTTTCTGGGATCGATCGATCAAGAATATGATCGATCGATCTGATCATACGTAAGTTTCTCACTGCTTTGGATCGATTGATTTGGCCTAGATCGATCAATCTCTTCATAAGTGCTTATATGGTTCTATATGTCCATCTTTGTTTTGTCCATTTGCACTTGAAATCTTCTGAAAACCATCCTTTTGCTCCAGAACGTCCCAATTACCTAAAATCATGAAAATATACCAAAAACACAAGGAAAACACTTGGATAATGCCAAATAGCAAGTATAAATACCCACTATAAAGCATTAAAACCGAGTGATATCATCACACATTCAGCTCGCTCGTTGGCGAGTTGATTTCTTCTCGAACCTCTTGTCTCTTTTTTCGTATCGTTCCGAGGTTTCGCTAAGATTTTGTGACTAAAATCGTAAACTTATTCTCTCCATATAAATGTAGAGGTAGTCGTGTAAACGGCAAACATCACAATTTTACAATTATTCCTTACGGTTTACGGGAGTATCATAAAATCCTTCGTATAATTTTTAATCTTATAAAGCGGTAACGCCTAACTTATCGCAAAATCCGTATCGCATCGTCATACGAAAGACTGATTCTCCGATAAGAATCTTAAAATCGCCTAAATCGCACAATGGCTCGATGACGCCTAAATTCAATAAACGACCCACTTGCAACTCTAAGTGAGAATTCAGCCCAAGTACGATGACGGTCACAGCTTGTTCCGCACGTCATGAAGAAATGGAAGGAATGCGGAAAAGGAATGTTTCTGGAGAAGAAAAAAAAAAGATTCTGCAGAAGGATCATAGACGGAAAAGGAATGCGGACCAACCTTGGATCCTATATAAGAGAGATGAGGAGGAAGAGACGGGACATTTAATTATCCGCACCAAAAGACTTAAGGTTTTAGATTAATTTTCCATTCTTGCTAGTGAGCTGCGAGTCAATTACGTTATTTTTCTCTGTCGTCAGTTCTAGGATATTAACCGATTGTTCTTAGGGCCGAGGCTACTGCTTGATTGTAACACACTCACGAGATTCATAATAAGATTTCTTTTCCCTCTTTTCGTACTCTTAGATTCATTTTCGTATAAATTATTTTCGTACTCTGATCTTGCTCGTGTTTGACTCACAAAAATCCGGGATCTCTGGAAAATTAGAATTTTCTCTCTAATTTTCAATAACTAACGAAAATCGGACGATGCGAATTTCGATTTTCAAAGTATTTTGTTTTGTGTTTCTTTATTTTTTTGGCAATCTTTAGTACCTCTTAGTATCTCCTTTTCTCGATTTAACATTTGCAGGATGCGGTGTTTTATTTCTTTGGCTCTCATCTCATCGCATTTTATTTCCTATGTTTTCAAACTATGTTAGTCCAAAATGGCGGGCTTTGGTGTGTTTTGTGTCTTTTGTTATGGTAAAATCCTCTGAATTATTATAATAAAATTGATGAAAAATAAATAAATAGAATAGTATTGACATATTTTTTACAATCAATTCTTTAATTTAGACATATGCAAGGAATAAATTACGTTTTGTTGACTAAAATTGAAAATTAGAAAGATCATAATCATGTAAATGAAGATGAAAAGTACATAGAAAAAATAAGAAAAAGTTGGAGAAAAAAGGAATTTGAGTACCTGATTAATAACTAAAAAATAATATATAATGTAAACACGACCGTCTAAACGTTTAAGAACCACACTGATCGTCTTAAAAAATTGACAAAAAATTAATAATAATAGAACTACACTGTTGCGGAAACACGTTTAGAGCATGTCCATCCATGAATCTTAGGGGGTTTTTAATAATAAAATATTATAAAAGTTGGAGAGATGTTTAAGAAATGGTTCTTAATCAAGAAGTTTAAGAAATGGTTCTTAAGAGGTTTTTAACATGTGTAGCATTTTAATTGGTTCAAATATACTTTTTATTAAAATAATAATTAAAAAAACAAAATTAAAATATAAATAATAATATTTTTATTGTGTAGAAACTCTTGTTAGAAATCTAACCAACAGAGATGGTCTTACTTCTTAGATTCGGTTTTATCACAATCCCTATATTATAATCACATGCTTTCATCGGCAACAAAATATAAATATCTACTTTCATATTATCATATAACATTAGATAAAATAATCTTAATTAATATAAACAGATCATCTAATTTGATGCTAACTAATCACATGAACTCTTA
>OVBE01006721.1:1798-19431 GCA_900406425.1 Iberis pinnata | reverse complement strand
GTATGCACGCTTTTAGACCTCATAATTGATGCTAATTGATATGTAAAATCCATGAAAGTTCAGAGTCATCAAGCATACACACCCAAAAATGTGAAAGTAACTCAAACTTGGTGTTTTGCCATTCCACATTTCATATGGAGTCTTGTTGGTACCTTTTCGGACATGCACTCTATTAATGATATAACACGCAGTGTTAATTTCTTCAGCCCAAAAGTGTTTTGCAACCTTAGTTCCATACAGCATGGATTTGGCCATCTCTTGCAACATTCTGTTCTTTCGTTCAAAAACACCATTTTGCTGAGGTGTTCTTGGTGTTGAATATTGGTGAACAATTCCCTGATTTTGACCGAATGTATCAAACAACTCATTTTGAAACTCCCGTCCATGATCACTTCGAATTGTTTTGATACCATGTTTCTCAGTCTTAAGTTGTAATGCCTGGATCTTGAAACTATCCAATGTTTCTGATTTTTCTCTTAAAAAATGTACCCAAGTAAACCGGGTGAAATCATCAACAATCACCAGAATGTACTTCTTTCCCGTGAGACTTTCCACTTATATAGGACCCATTAAATCCATATGCACCAATGAGAGTGCTTTGGTTGTTTGACATCTTGAACAGATTTATGATATGCCTTGATATGTTTCCCTTATGTACATGGTCCACACATAAATGGTTGATGTGCACTTATTCTTGGTACTCCTCTAACAACCTCATGATTTACCAGCTTCATTAAGGTTCTCATATTCAGGTGACCTAACTTATGATGCCACAGTTGTGCTTCAGAGTCTTGAATGACACTCAGACAGTTGGTTCTTGGTCTCCACATATAACAGTTATTTCTAGATCTGACTCCTTCCAACTTGATAATTCATGACTCATCAATGGCTCGACATCTCGTCTTAGTGAAAGTGACCTCCAGTCCTTCATCACACAATTGGCTGATACTAATTAAGTTACACTTGAGTCCGTCAACCAAATAAACTTCAACAAGTTCTGGTTGCTCATTTCCCCAGTCATTCGTTTTCCTCTGATTTTTCCTCTAGCACCATCACCAAAAGTGACTCTTCCTGCTGAGACTTCTTGAAACTTAGCCTACTTTTGTTGGGCGCCTGTCATATGCCTTGAACATCCACTATCAAAGTACCATGATTCTTCTGTAGTATCATGTTCAGCTGAGAACGCTACATGGAGCACTATCTGTTCTTCTTTCTTGGATACCTCTCTTTTTTCCTCCTTGAAACCAGGATATAGATAACTTTTTTCGTACCCATACTTTCCAATGTGACTTATTGTCTTTAAAAAACGCTTTTTCTAGAGAAGAGATGACACTTTGTTCAGAGATCGATGATAGTAGTACTTAAAATGTCCAGATTTGCCACAATACCAACATCCTGAAACATGATCAACCTTCTGATATGATACGGTTTCAACAGCTTGTTTCGGAACAGAGTGTTGCACTTGTGTGCTTCCTTTCCCTTTAACGAATTTGGTTTCTTTGTATTGGTTACCTCCATTATAACCAAGACCCCAATTATCATTCCCCATTTTTCCTACAGACAATAACTTGTCTAGGTCTTTAGTTCCTTTGCTCAACATCTTGGTGTTACGTAGTTGTTCTTGAAGTTATCCTTCCGTAACTTCATTCTTATGTGTTACCTTTTCAATCTCCTCTTGCAACTTCATTTTCTCATTGATCAGACCATCAATCACATCAGTTAAATGCTTAACTTCATCACTCTTTGAGACCAAATGTTCTACCAGGATTATGTTTTCTTCATCAAGGGTCAGATTTGTCTCTTCATCAGAATCAGTATCTTTCCCATCAGTTTTCTCTTCATCACTTTCCTGTATGATCCCCAGAAAAGAAACAAAGTTGCTCAAAATATCTTCGTTTTCATTTTCTTCATTTGAATCACTCTCACTCCAGCTAACCAATGACTTCTCGTCTCCATTTCCTTTGTTTCTTCCAACACGGTCATTCTTGGTATGACCAAATACTTTGTATTCATAACACTGAATAGTGCCTTGTCTTTTCAAAGTTGGACACTCTGACTTAAAGTGACCAAAACCTTCACACTCAAGACACTATTTTCACTTCTTTTTACTTTTTGATCTCCACGGTTAAAGTTATTCTTCTTTTGACCCCTTTCAACCCTCCTAAAGTACTTCTTGAAAATGAGATCAACTTGATCCTCCAACTCAGATCCCTGATTATTTTCTTTTTCAGTAGTCACGAGAGCTATACTCTTAGATGCGGACATCTCTTTTTCTTGATTTTGAGTTCATATGCTTGCATCATCCCTACAACTTGATCAAATTTTAGATTTTCCGAATCTAATGCCACTTTGATTGCTGACATATGCGGTTGAAATTTGGCAGGTGAACTTCTAAGAAGTTTCTTAACCAGCTTCTTGTCTTTGTATATCTTTCCCAACACCAATGCTTCATGTGCCATTCTACTTATCTTCCGACTAAACTGATTCATAGTTTCATGTTCTTCCATACTTAGAGTCTCAAATTCAGAGGCAAGCATATCAATTTTGGTACACTTCACACTACTTGTTCCTTCATATGACACTTTTAAAATATCCCAAGCATCTTTGGCCCTTGTACACCCTTGAAACCTAGTGAATTCATTAATCAGTAGAGAGGTAAATATCTTAGTGAGTGCATGTGAGTTTTCTTTGGCTGCACTTTTCTCAGGTGGGGTCCATTCCTTCATAGGTTTCAACACCAGTTCACTTTTTCATTTTGCACTTTCGGTGGATACCATCCTTTCTCTACTGCAATCCATGCATCCATACTAATGCTCTGAATGATTTGAGTCATTTGAACTTTCCAATAACCATAGTTATCAGAATCGAGTAACAGTGGTTTATTAATCATAACAAACTATTGATTTTTCTTCATACTTGTCGCAAGATCTCACATGTTATAGGACAAAGAAATAATTTAGTTTGGTGATCCGCTCTTATACCAATTGAAAGTGTATAGAGAATAAAAAGGGAATCAACTAGTTGATTTAACAAAAACAAAACCACTTTATTAAACTTAATTTGTTCAATCTTTCTACAAAGATATAACCCAATCAAGTTTTACACAATCCTAAACTCAGTTAGATTGTAACCTACAAGTTTAATACCCCTTTACTCTTAATCAGAAATACCCACACTCATGATCCCTCTCAAGAGTAGTGAACACTCACCCAAAACAGCTTTCTGATTCAAAGCTCTTAAAACATAAGACTTTTCAAGTATAAAGATCTATAAGTGTTAACTGCTACAAACACTTTTCTTCTCTTAAATAGTTCTACCCCAAAAACCCTAAAAGAATTATCTCAACAATAATTATTTCTAGAATAAATATTTCTACTGAATATCTTTCTCCAAGATACTCTCGGTCAAATCTTCTTTGTTAAGATTCTGTGAATCCATTAGACTTTGATCTCATTCTTCGATCTTGATCCTCAATCCGGAGTCTTTATCTTTTAATAGAACCACAACAGCTTTCCTCCGAGATTTGTGTGTCTGTAAGCATGCTCCTGACTCCGTGTCAGCACCTTGTTTCCACCAGCCTCCTGATGTCTTGTCAGCTACTTGTTTCCATCAGCTTCCTGATTCCATTCAAACTTTGAGAACAGTCGTCAGAGAAAATGAACTCTTTGAGACACTGCTACAAAAGTTAAGTCTTCAAAACACGTCTTCATACTTTTCTCGGACATTGTGATTATGTTTCGTGCATTTCTTAAGCTTACATAAACTTTCTTATGATATGTAGATAATTGCAAAAACACTTTACAATTGATGGTTTATGGTTTCTAATAAGAATAATCACTTTCTTTGCTCTGTTGCTTATAATGATGAAGTTCATTAAGGTGAAACTAAATATCGTCATCGTTATTGTTGGTGGAAGACTTGTTATAACCGTCTTCAAAGGTCATATTGAAAAAGAGGGAGGTGGCTTAAAGGTTCGCAATTCGCATACTCTATTTTCTTAAAAAAATAATTTCTTAAAACTAAAGCATAGCAGACCTATGGGTCCTTCAAAACAAGTTTTCACATGAAGCAGTACTACTGTCTTCAGGAGCATATTAGGATATCAATTTGTTACTGCCTATGCTACAATATTGCTTTGTATCATTTACCACATCTTCTCACCGCATTCACTCAGTGTTTGAAAGTTGATCCATGTACTTTAAAATTTTCTCCATTTTCTTGAATTTTTTTTATTGCTAATTTTTTTATTTCTAATTATTATGGTTCTAGGGTTTATAATAAACAAATAGTTGGAGAAAATAGTAATTGTGAGAATTTTTCAACCTTTAATTTTGTGTTGTGTGTATTGTATGTGGCAATTTCAAGCAACCTAAGATGCTGAGTTTCTTTCTGCCAAACTATATATCAAGTCAAATAAAATAAAATAAATCCTAATTTAATGAATAAATATGTTTTGTTCTTACTTACATTATACAAAATAAATATTATTAGTTATTTCGTTAAAATAAATATTATTAGTTATTATAAATAATCAACTAAAAGCATACGTACACCATGAGTTGTTTAAGGTATTATAAAAGATATTGAAGAGAGTTTGTTAAAATCGAGAAGCTAAATTACAAAAGTTTAAATTATTTTAATAAAAATGTTTATGTTTAACAAAGCATAATCAAGAAATTTGTAAAATCATATAAATAACATATATAAACATTGGATATTGATAATCAATTTTAAAGATTGATACTTTATAGTTTTCTAATTTTTTTATATGCTTAAAATTATTGAATTTATTTATATTTTATACAATCTTTTTAATCAAAAATTAAACAGATTAACCCACACATAGCATGGATCCAAACTCTAGTATCCAATAAAAATCTTTCCGTTGTTTTTTTAAATCTGCGTGAACTATTCCGCCTAATAAAACGAAAGTGATGAATCCAATTTCCAAACCTCTACCACTTTAACCGTTCAAATTTTTAAATGCTTTGTAATATCTATTCATCTATCCATATTATGTTTTTGTTATCATATACTCCCTCCGTTCTTTTTTGGTTTAAAGCGCGTATATTAAAAAAAAAAATCATTTAAAATATTTCATATATTATATATTAAAAACACTTGATCAATCAATAAAAAAGCTGGCATTTTAATATTGGATGTGGACTACTTAATAACTTTAAAATCTGCAGAGTAATACGAAAACATCTTATATTTTAAAACATAAATAAATCTCTAAAACATCTTATATTATGAAACGAAGGAAGTACATTTTTTTCTTCAAGGCATCATATATATAATTCTCGGGCTCCCCGTTTCAAATTTCCCATTTCCTCCATTTTCTAGGTCTGAAGTCTGTCTCCTAATTTTTAGGGATTGAAATCCGATTCCTCTCTCTCTCTCATTGAGTGATTTTAGATATGAATCCGAGAAGGTTTGATACGACATATTAACACTTTCTTGTTGACCAATTGGAAGAGATTGAGTAAAATGTCATCAAGAGTGAAGGGATCCATTCATAAAATACATTGTAACTTGAACTTTCTTCTATGTTTGATGGGCATTTGAATTGTATAATAATTTAATCATAATCGAAATCTTCTTTTTTTACTTCCTTCAAAACCATCTATGTTGTTATACACTACGGCCAGCTAGTTTGTTGAGTGGTCTGCTATTATCTTCACCAGATTTGGTATGATCAAAACTTGAGACTTTATATATTTCCCTTGCTAGAACCATTTGTGGTAATTTAAGTTGAGTTAGAATGAATGTGGTATTCTTTTATGGCAGATGTATAGGTTTGGGCATTAAAGATTGCAATGTTGCAGTACCAATTATGGTTGCTATCTCCTTCAACTCAGGAAGTTTACTGCTTTATTCCATCACAACTCTTTAGGGTTCAAAACTTTCTCCTATAGCATATTTGCAGCTATAACATAGGATGTGTTGTTACTATGTTTTCTAGCATGTAATTGTCTCTTTCCCACCTCATTTACTTCAACTATATCCACATCAAATTATTATTTTTTATTATTTTTTATTTTTTGCTATTGTGGGTGAGTCTCTGATTATGTGTTTGCTAGATTACTTTGACATAAGATGGTTAATTTCATTTCACTAATTTCTTGGTTTAACAAGCTACGTAAAGCATTTAATATATGGGCAAGCTCTTTTCTTGATCTATATATGTTTAATAGCAAATATACTTATGCACGAGATTAACTAATAATAGAATGAATTCTTCTGTATTGAAACTATTGATGTGATCATGGGTGGACCGAAAGAAAATATTGAAACTCAAACTTCGTTGTTCGTGTCGGTTTCTTTATAAAGTACTTATACTGTTTCTACTTTTTCTCTTGAAGTTTAAACCAATTCTGTCGTAATTGAATGCTATATATTTTTTTACCATATTTTGAAAGGGACAATACACCATATGCTCACTTCTCTGAAAATTTCTAATCGGCTTTAACAACATATATTTGTATATTAATCTGATGAATAAATATGTAACTGAAGTTGAATATATGAATGAGCGAGAACAATGTACCATGAGTTGTGAAGGGGTCCTTAGTTTGATATATTTTCAGCCTTTCTCTCAACACTTGTAGTCGCCTCTCAATCATTTGCAGGTTTCATACGATCATAGTAAATATCTCTAATTTTTCTTCTATCTTATGCAATCTTTCTGACCCGTATGTAACTCAATGATATTCTTATTTCTTGCTTATGGTATGTGAAGGATACTCAATGGGCAACCCTAATATTTTTGGGTCTGGGAATCCCTATGGATTTCAAAGATCATATGGCTCAATAGAAACGACTGTGGATCAGATATTTTGTTCCTGGACGTTTGATTTCGTATATACTTAATGCTTAGTTCTTTCTAAACTGAACAGTACGAATGTTCAGAGAAAAGCTATAACTGCTTCAGGAACCTGGGTCCTATGTGGGCGAAGTGGTAAATGGGAAAAAACAAGGTCTTAATTAAGGACTGAAACTCTATATGCTTTTGTCTATATATGACTAACTTTGCTTTGATTTCTAATATTAATTATTAATATATAAGGCTTAAAACTCCCACTTTACAGGTTCATCCAAAGAGAAAGTATGTTGTTGCTATTGATAAAAGTATAATCATACCAAAGATCACATCATCAACAAGAGTTGCTCTCCGTTATGATACACTACTATAAGCATTGCATGATTCAGTGATGTAAAGCATAGGCAGAGAAAATTCCTTGCATCAAAAGATGATGAAAAGGTTCAGAATATGGAGCAAATAGAGTATGCAAAATTTCTGATCTTACAACTTGCAAATGCCAAAAATTCGACATAATTAAAACTTTATTTCTCTAAATTTCTCTCTCCTCGGCAATTTCTCTGAAAAATCTTCAGAGGTTTTACCGACGAGGGGAGAGAGGAGGAGACCTCACCGGCTACCTGCTTCTGATTGTCGTCTCGTGCACCGCGTTCTCTCCTCCGGCGGGTTCGCTGGTGCCACTTTTGGATCTCTCTCTTCAACGGCGGTTAGATCTAAGATGGGAGCTGTTTGTCTTCTCGGAAGCGCTGGGCTCCTCTCCGGTGACGACCGAAAGGTTTCTGGTGGATGACATCGCTTCCTCTCTCTCCAACGGCGCTAGCGCTCCTTCTTCCTAGTCTTTAACGCGGCATAACCAGTCCGGATCTGGTTTCTCCTAACTCGGCGGTGGGCTCCTTCTCGTTCCCTCCTCTCATCTCCCCCCCCCAAGCTCTCTCCGGTGGTGGGTGGTCGAAGCCACTCCCTTTGCATCTGCACCGGAGCTCTCTTTGGAGGTTTCTCGGTATGGTCTCTTCCTCAGGCGAGCTCCTTCGTGGCTCTGCTTTTCTCTTTGGTGGCGCTAGGCGCAAGCGGAGCTCTCCCGGTCTGGTTAGCCGGCAAGGCAAGCTCTTGGTGGCCAGTCACCTTGGCAGTGGTGTTGGTGCGGCGGTTCTGAAGACTTCTCTCGGCGGTGCTAGGCGCAGTAGGCCTGTGTCGGTTTGAGGCTGGCTGGCTTTCGTCTACGGGTGGCCAATCGCTGGCAAGGTTTCTTCTCAGAGGTAGATGGCGGTGGTCTTTGACGGCCGCAGCAGGTGTAACCTAAGGGTTCCAAATTCTAGGGTTTTGTTTCTAGGGTTTTCGGTAGTGTGCTAAAGCCTAGTTTGTTTTGGTTAGGAGATCTGATTATGTATTGGGCTTAAGCCCAAAAAAATTTTCTCTTTTCAAGAGAATAAAATGATTTTAGTGGTTTTTATTTTCTTGGACCTCTAAATAGTTTTGCTTTATTTTTTTATTAAGCTTTAATTTTTCATGATGAATTAATATTTACATTTTATCCAAAAAAATCTTACAAATGCCAACACTAAGAGTCTGAGTTGCTACAGCCTCCAACAAAGTTTTCTCATTATTTGATGTTACATCAATGTAGCTATCAATACTCACAACACATTTTTTGAACACCAGAATAGGAGACACTCTGATACGTTAGTGATGTCAAATATCAAGGAAACATAAAAGAAGATTAAACTGATACCTTGTCCTTCTTACAAGTGTCATGACGTCGTTGATACCATTGCATCTATTATTGTAGGATTTGTCACAATCAATTAGTTCCTGCTCAGAATAACTAATGAGATCTCATGTAACAATCTGATTGATTTCCTCCATAACTCCAGTAGTCGAGAATGGTCAACATGCCCCTATATATGTACTAAAACACGTTATGAGCTAAATAACATAAGAAGACGTATATTAACATATAATTGTTAGTATAAGTTTGTTAGTATAAAGTTAGGAGACTAACGACCCCTTGTATATAAATGACAGTATGTACATTCTTTACACTAATGAGAAATATCTTTTTCCTCTTTTTCTCTCTTGAGTTCGATATGGTATCAGAGAACTTTCTTGTTTTTTGAGAGATGAGTGCGTCGATTTCTCAGCTCAAAATCTTCAGGTTCATCATCGATCTGATGATTCTCACTTTCACATTTCTTCATCGATTCTCGGAGTTCATAATTTTCTTGATTTTGACCTAATCTTGGTTGCGATTTCTGAGTATTCATCTTTGTATCTTCAAACTGAGCTTAAATTGAGCTTAAATTTCTTGCGATAATGACTGATTCAACTTCATATTCAAATTAAAAACGTTCTACAGTTTCAAATTAAAAACGTTCTACAGTGGATCAATATGACAATCCAGACTTTCTTCACAGCTCAGATCATGCTGGATTGGTACTTGTCTCTGACCGACTTAATACAGGTTCAGAGTTCCATTCTTGGCATCGATCTATACGAATGGCTTTAAACGTAATGAATAAACAAGGATTTGTAGATGGAAGGATTCTTAGGCCTCTGGAAACTAGTATTGAATATGGTTTATGGTCTCGTTGCAACGATATGGTTACTACATGGTTAATGAATTATGTCTCAAAGAAGATAGGACAAAGTCTGTTTTTCATAGCAAATACAACATATATTTGGAAGAATTTGACATCTCGTTTTAAACAAGATGATGCACCACAAATGTATGAGCTTGAACAATGACTTAACACAATACAACAAGTCTCCATGGATGTTACTGCTTATTATACAAACTTATAACTCTGTGGGAAGAGTTCAAGAATTGTGTTGAATTGCATGTATGTACATGTGAGAAATGTACTTGTAATGCTGCAGCTTCTTGGGAGAAACTTCAGTAGAGGATTCGTGTCATAAAAATCGACACGAAGACACATTTTGATGATCAAGCCTATTTCTACCATTGAGGATGCTTTCAACATTGTGATACCGGATAAGAGACAGAAAACTATAAAGGCAATACCACATAATGATAATGTTGTTTTCTAAATTTCAGGACCACAGTATCCTATTTCATCGGCTGATTTTCAATCACAGGATACACAAATTTGTGCAGTTCAGGGAAACTATAAACCAAGATTACCAAGACCAGTTTCTACAAATTATGGTATGACAGGCCATGTGATTCAGAAATGTTTCAAACTTCATGGATATCCCCCTGGTTATATTCCAGGATATAATACAAATCAAAATTAGAAAAATGCTCAAGCTACACAGTCTTTTCAACCACAAAAGCACACTCAACCCTTTTAGCCTCGTGGACAATTTAATACAGGACCAAGGTCCATTGTAGTTGCTAATGTGACCACTGAGCAAATATCTCAACAATTAAATGTTTCTGCTCCTGTCAACAATATGAATCTTCATTCATTCAGTACTGATCAAGTTCAGGCCTTAATTCAGTAACTTCAAGCACATGTAACAACTTCAGAATCTGCTAATTCTTCAAAAGCTCCTTCTTCCATTACTGAACATGGTGCTATGGTTGTTCAATAAACATCGGGTATCATTCCTTTTCCATCTTCCTCTCTTAGTTTTGAAAAAAATGTATTATCCTTTCAAAATCACTGTTTGTCCACCCTTTCACAAACTATTTCTCCAGATTCTTGGATAATTGATAGTGGTGCGATTAGTCATGTTTGTTCTAACCTGGCATTGTTCATATCCACACAGTCTATATCTGGGATAACAGTTACTCTACCTAATGATGCTAGGGTGAATATTACACATATAGGAACCATAATCTTGTCTGATTCATTGAATTTGCATAATGTTCTACATGTTCCATCATTCAAATTTAATCCCATATATGTCAGCAGTTTACTTCATTATGATGAATGTTCTGCTCACTTTTACTCCAAATCTTGTTTTATACAGAAATTTACTCAGGGATTGACGATTGGTAGGGGAAGACTACATCAAAATCTCTACATGTTAGATCAATCTCTTATCCTACATGAGACTCAGTTCATGGGATCTATTCAAGTTGAAGGTGATCTTTGGCATAGTCGTCTGGGTCATCCTTTTGCTGAAAAATTAAAACTCTTATCTGATTCATTGTTGTTCACTAAATCTAGTTTACATTCTAAGCTTTCTTGTTCAATTTTTCCATTAGCTAAACATAAACGATTGTCTTTTGTGTCTAATAACAATTTATCTATTGTTCCTTTTGCATTGATTCATCTTGATATTTGGGGTCCCTTTGCAACTGAATCTATGGAAGACTATAAGTATTTTTTAACTCTAGTTGATGATTGCACTCATACAATTTGGATATATTTGTTGAAAAATAAGAGTGACGCTTCTGTTTGTTTCTTGACTTTTATTAAGCATGTTAAAACTCAATATAATGCTATTATTCAAAAGATTAGAACATATAATGCTTCCGAGTTACATTTTTCAGAGATTGTTAAGACATATGGCATTTTTTCACCAATTTTCTTGTGCATATACCCCACAACAAAACTCTATTGTTGAAAGAAAGCACCAACATATCCTAAATGTTGCTAGATCTCTATTGTTTCAATCTAATAATCCTCTTGTTTATTGGAGTGATTGCATTAGGACTATTGTTTTCTTGATAAACAGATTACCATCTGCTATTCTGAAATCCAAGTCTCCATATGAACTTCTCAAAGGTAAACCACCAGATTATTCATTCTTAAGATCTTTTGGTTGTTTATGCTATGTGTCAACACTATTAAAAGATAGAAATAAGTTTAGTCCTCATGCAGATAAATGTGTTTTCCTAGGATATTGTTCTGGATATAAAGGGTATAAGGTTCTTCATTTTGACAATGACATTGTTTCTATATCTAAGAATGTTGTTTTCTATGAAGCTGAATTTCCTTATAATATTGAATCTTGTTCTGCATCTACTATTCATGTTTCTATATTTCCAATGTATGTTCCTGAACAAAATTTATCTGTTGATTCTCTGTCTAGTCATCTTAATAGTGATTCTTTGCCTAGTCATCTTAATAGTGATTCTACAATGCAAAACGTTGATGTAGATCATACTAGTACATATGAGCATTCATATACGGATGAATAAAATATTTCTGAACATCATGAATCATCTATATCCCCTAGCATATCATCTTCATCTCAGGGTATCGTTATCTCAGATCAAGAAAATAATAACATGAACAATTTCAGGCCATGCAGACAAGTTAGACCACCATCTCATTTGTCTGGTTATTATTGTCCATCATTTCCTAAACCTCGTACATCACCACATTCTATATCAAATGTTCTCAGTTATGATAATATACAACCTCATTATCAAATTGTTATTCTTTGTTATTCCACTGAGACTAAACCCAAAACTTTTAAACAAGCCATAGCATCACTCAAGTGGTCAAAGGTAATGAATGATGAATTACAGGCTATGGAGAAAAATAAAACTTGGAGTGTTGTTTCTTTACCACCAGGAAAGAATGTGGTTGGTTGCGGATGGGTCTATGCAATCAAGTATAAATCAGATGGTACCATTGAAAGGTATAAAGCACGTCTTGTTGCAAAAGGTTTTACACAACAGGATGGTGTGGATTATTTTGAAACTTTTCCTCTGTTGCTAAATTGGCTAGTGTTAAACTCATTTTAAGCTTGGCTGCAATTGAACGACGGTATTTAAGCTAAATGGATGTTTCAAATGCGTTTTTACATAGTGACTTGGATGAAGAGTTGTATATGAGTTTACCCCAAGGATATATTGTTGCCAGGGTACTTTGCCACCAAATCCAGTCTGCCTTTTACATAAGTCCCTTCATGGTTTAAAACATGCTTCACGTCAACGGAACAAATGCTTTACAAAGGTTCTTTTGACTGATGGTTTTAAACAATCACAATCTGATCACACTCTATTTGTTAATAGTATAGGTGATGTTTTTGTTGCTATGTTGTTTTATGTGGATGATATAATGATAGCAAGCAACAATGATCAAGCAGTGACCCATCTCAAAGGTGTACTTTCTACTGCTTTCAAGATCAAAGATTTGGATTCATTGAAATTTTTTCTGGGTTTGGAAATTGCCGGAAATTCTACTGGAATTTATGTATCACAGAGGAAGTATTGTTTAGATCTTTTAAAAGAATGTTGGTCTTCTGGACTGTAAACCACATGTTGTTCCAATGGATCCAAAGCAGTCTCTCAGCAAGGACACATGCATTGTATTACCTGATGGTCGTCAATTTCATGAATTGATTGGACGTCTACTATACCTGACCATCACTAGGCCAAACATTACATTTTGTTGTAAATCGATTAAGCCAGTTCATGTCTGCTCCTACTGATGTACACTTACAGGTTGTGTTTCACATCCTTAGATATCTTAAATCTAATCCAAGATATGGCTTACACTACTCTTTATCTTTAGCACTGTCTCAATGGTTTTGCATACGCAGACTGGGCTCAATGTCCTGATACTAGACGTTCAATAACATGATTATGTGTCTTTTTGGGCACTTCTCTCATCACATGGAAGTCCAATAAGCAACGAACAATCAGCCGCATTAGTACTGAAGCTGAGTACAGAGCAATGGTTCTTGCAACAGATGAGATGCTTTGGATACAACAGCTGCTACGAGACTTATATGATGATGTTGTTTCTCAAGACAAAGTCTTCTGTGATAATAAGTCTGCTATGCATATAGCAAATAATCATGTCTTCCATGAGAGGACTAAACATGTTGAAATCGATTGTCACACAACAAAGGATCAAGTGAACGCTGGTTTTTTGAAAGTTATTCATGTTTCCACTGTGAATCAACTGGCTGATATCTTAACGAAGCCCCTTCATTCTGGTTCTTTTCATTCATTGCTTATTCGATTGTCATTTTCAAGCTTTTTTGTGCCTCGATAAGGTTCATCACAATCGGCTTGAAGAGGGTGTATTAACATATAATTATTAGTATAAGTTTGTTAGTATACAGTTAGGAGATCAACAATCCCTTGTATATAAATGATATTATGTACAATCATTTACACTAATGAGAAATATCTTTTCCCTCTCTTTTTCTCTTGAGTTCAATAATGTATTTTCATCCTTGTCAAGAATCCTCTAAAAATCGCATATTCTAAACTTCTTAAAGGTTTCAATTATAAAGTCTTGATCTTGAATCAACTATTAACTCGAATAACTAAAAGGTCTCAACAAATCCAAAAGAAAATAATAATAATAATAATAATATTTTTAAGGGACAATTTTAAACTAACCTAAATTATACATAAGATTTGAAAAATATACCATCTATTTGCATAATTTTAAAAATACACTTTTATATATTTTTATGACGAAAATGCTCTTATTTTTATTAGTTAAATAATTAATTTTAGAAATAAAAATAAATTTTCGTAATTAAATTAATTATAAAAACATAATTAATTTTTTAAAAATTTTGATGTTGGTTTTTTTATATCTATTGACTAATAGAATTTTCAGTTGAGTTTTTTAAAAGTCGTTTTGTTGTAGAGTTGATTTTTTATTTCATTATACGTTGACTTATACTATAACAGTTGACATATTTAGTGGTACAAAAGTATTTTTGTACAATATATTTATAACAACTATTGATTTGTTTTTCATCATCGTTGACTTATTTTTTGTATCTTGTTGATATATTTTCTTAAATATAATTAGGTCAATTTTTCTCGATTTGTTATTAGATTGACTTGTTTAACTATTAATTTATAAAATTTATTTGACCATTAATTAGTTCAAATTTATGTCATACAGTCAACTTATACTTTTTGTTAATTTTTGTTGAAGTCGATATATTTTTACACTCATTTTATATTTTTTTTTTGTTTTTTCCGTACTCGATATGTATTTGCTATCGGCTTAATATTAATGTTCGTCGATTTATGATTTCATGTTAATCAATTTAATTTTATATATATTGTTTATAAATATAAAATAATCAAATAAAATAATTTTAATAACAAAAAAAACAAAAGGGAAAACCATTATTTAGACAATAAAAATGTAGTTTTTAAATTTCAAAAAATATAGTGTAGTTTTAAAATTTGAGAAAAATATGGTATAGATTTCAAATTACATTCACAATGAAGTGTAGTTTAGCAAAATTATCCTATTTTTAATAAAAATGAAAGTGTATGCAAATAAATAAAACAATTAACTAAACATGAATCCCAATAGAAAGAACAAACAACTCAAATAAGAACATTCGATGTAATGGAGAATTTGAATATGCGTAACTATCTGCACAATTAATTGTACAGAACATACAAAAACCATTGCAATATTTTGAAGCATTCACAAAAAAATAAATATATCTAAAATAAAAAGATTAAAAGACTATAAACACTATAAGTACAAGAAAAGTATGAATCTAAAATGATACTTTTAGTCACTATTAACTTTTTAAATATAAAAACAAAAGATAAACACAATGATTAGAGGTAAATAATACAAAAGCGCATAACAAAAAAATACATAATACTTCTTTTATCACAAAATAAACTAACAAAAAAAGGGGAAAATAATAGATCAATCAAAGAATTAAACAAAATCTAAAAATCGAACATAATTAATTACAATTAAAGTATAAACTTATATCTAAATGAAAAAAAACAAAAAAATTAAATATAAATATAAAAACAAATAGAGATAACATGAAAATAATAACATGCACATCGCGCGGTAAAAGAAACTAGTAAATTTTTTGTCACATTAATTTCTACACCACAATAGGCCGGACAAATAACTCAATTTTCATAAATAGAAAAAATTGTATTTTATGGAAGTGACCAGAGATTCGATCTCTAGTCATAAACTAATAATTTGAGAAAGCATAATTTGAAGTCCTTATAATAAACCATAAGTCAATTTGAAATTGGTGCGTTACCTAAGTTTGCATCTAAATGATTTTAGAACGTTATATATTGCTTTCACTAAGTTATTCCAGCATATCATTTATTTGTTAGTAAGTTATTTTGGCGTGTTGTTTTTTTTTTTTTTTTTTAACACAATTTTATTATATTTAAACTGTTGATACAATAAGGTCTTCGGTTAAACAAATAGAAATACATTCTGGTATGACAGTATACGATTGAAATAAAGAGCATGAAAGTTGATTATACTTAATTAGAACATGAGGAACTTTATTGCTATGTCGCGGAATCCATTGTAATATGACATCCGTAAACTTCTTGCGCCAATGTTCATAGTCCCGAGTCCAATTCATTAGCTTGTAGTTCTTCGTTTTGTTGGAGAGGATATTAAAAAGTTGTTGACAGTCCCCTTCAAAAACCAATCGTTTAAACCCCTTTATCCAAGCATGTTGCATTGCCATAATCAGTGCTTGTACTTCTGCCTCTAAAGCCGAATGTACATGATTTCCTAAAGCATGTGCTGCTTGAATATAGTTTCCCCTTGTATCTCGAAACACCCATCCAGATCTTGGCCTAGTTAGCGTGTTGATAAATGTTGCGTCATAGTTACACTTTATATAATTCTGCAGTGGTCGTGTCCACTTTGAATGTGATTGTCGTTCTCTTGCCTTGTTTTTTGATGGATTATTGGATCTCCAGTTCTCTGCTTCACTTACAGCCCGTTGACTAGTAATTTCCCATGTGTCTCTTTTTTGTTGGAAAAGTATACGGTTTCTCCGTTTCCAGATATTCCATAATAGCCAGAATTGTAAATTTGTATCCGTAGATTCATCAGATAGACATGTTGTCCTAGCTAATAGATATTCCAACTTTTCCTCAAATGAATAATTTGCATTGAGTAAATGGTTATTGGGAAGTGGAGTAGCTGTCCATATATGTGATATATGTGGACAGAGGAAAAATAAGTGATTTAATGTTTCGGTCTGACCACAGTCCTGACATGCAGCAGTTGGAATCATGTGACGTCTGTGCATTTCATATTTTGTTGCCAAAATATTTCTCGATATACGCCATAGAAAATGTTTAATCTGTGGTTGTATGTCAAGTTTCCATATTTGCTGATGTATAGCACGGCTAGGATGGATTGTGTCTGATGTTGATGTCCGTGAATATAAATTCACAGCCAGTCTATATCCTGATCGTACAGAATAAATACCATTCTCTTCGTAAGACCAAACGACTAAATCTTGTGTCTTAACATGTGGTAATTTAATCTTTTTAATCAACTCCACGTCATCATTATGTATACATTTCCTCACCTGATCCATATTCCATGTATTCGATTCCGTTAGAAGCCTTGAAACCATTTCCTCGTAGTATACACCATCATGTTTTGGCATTGGAGCTCTTGAGGGGTGCGTGGGTAACCATTTGTCATTCCATATGTGTATAGATTGTCCATTACCTATGACATAGTTACATCCTGCATTGAGAATATCTTGTCCAAACAATAGTGATCGCCAGCCATATGATGGTTTTGTGCCCAGTTGTGCATTGTGTATATTGGTTGTTCGGAAATATCGTGCTTTTAAGAGACGAGAAAGTAAACTTTGTGGGTTTTCTTTTATTCTCCAGAGCTGTTTTGCGAGTAATGCTCGGTTGAAAAACTCTATATCCCTAAAACCTAGCCCGCCTTCAACTTTTGGTTTTGTTAATTTATCCCAGCTGAGCCAGTGCATAGACCTTGATGACGTTGCTGATGTCGGTTTTGACCACCAAAACCGTGCCATGAGTTTAACAATATCGTCAATAATCCCTTTTGGTAGCTTGAAGCATCCCATAGAGTATATTGGCATTGCAAAAGCAATCGACTTGAGCAGGATCTCTCTGCCACTCAGT
>OVBE01006720.1:0-19432 GCA_900406425.1 Iberis pinnata | reverse complement strand
TAATCAGAACCATGGCAATGGTATAAGACATTCTGAATCTCCTCCTCAGGCAGACATTTCGGAACATTCCATCTGAACACAGCTTGTACAGATAAGGCTCATCCCAGTAATATTGTCTGACATCCCTTAAGAACTTCTTCTTTCGGATACCTCTAAAGACATGTGGTTCAACATCAGCAACAAGGTAATTAGTAAAATCACGAAACCAAAGAGTAATTACTGCAGATTTAGAGAGTTTAGAGGTAGAAGGGTTCTCATCCACTCTAGTGCTTATAGCATAGATATGTTCCTCAGTGAGGCTGTCATCCATTGGAACCTCGTCTCCCACTCTCAATCTGGATAAATGATTTGCAACTCTATTCTCTATTCCTCGTCTGTCCTTGATCTCTAAGTCAAATTCCTGCAAAAGCAAAATCCAACGCAGTAATCTGGGTTTAGCATCCTTTTTGTTCAGGATATACCTCAAAGCCTCATGATCAGTATGGACTACTACTTTGGATCCTACTAGATAGGATCTGAACTTCTCAAAAGCAAAGACTATTGCTAGTAATTCCTTCTAAGTGGTTGCATAATTGCATTAAGCTCCATCTAGTGTTCTTGAGGCATAATAGATAACATGAAGTTTCTTGTCCTTTCTGTGGCCTAGAACTACACCTACTGTATAATCGCTGGCATCACACATTACCTCAAAAGGAAAATCCCAATCTGGTGGTTGGGCTATTGGAGCACTAACAAGGGCTCCTTTAATCGCGAGAAAAGAGCTTTGGCATTCATCATCCCATGCAAATTTGACTTCCTTTCAGAATAGCTTGGTAAGAGGTCAGGCGATCTTTGAGAAGTCCTGAATGAACCTCCTCTAGAAACCAGCATGTCCTAGAAAGCTGCGAACATCTTTTACAGACTTGGGTGACTGCAAGTTAGTCATAACTTCGATCTTAGCCCTATCAACCTCAATACATTTCTCAGAGATTTTTTGTCCTAACACACTTCCATTGGTCACCATGAAATGACACTTCTCCCAATTAAGCACCAAGTGTTTCTCCTCACGTCTCTAAAGGACCCTGCACAAATTAGAAAGAAAAACATCAAAGGAAGATCCATAGACAGAGAAATCGTCCATGAATACTTCCATGAGGTCTTCAATTAGATCAGTTAAAATAGACATCATGCATCTTTGAAAAGTTGATGGAGCATTGCACAAACCAAAAGACATTTTACGATAAGCATAGATACCAAAGGGACATGTGAATGTCGTCTTCTCTTGGTCATCTAGGTGAATAGGAATCTGAAAGAAACCTGAATAACCATCTAAGAAACAATAGTAAGGGTGATTAGCCAATCTCTCAAGCATTTGGTCAATAAAAGGTAAAGGAAAATGATCTTTGTGAGTAGCAGCATTCAATTTCCTATAGTCAATGCACTTCCTATGATCTGTAACAGTTCTAGTTGGGATCAATTCATCCTCATCGTTCTTAACTATTGTAATACCCCCCTTCTTAGGAACAAGATGCACAGGACTAACCCAAGTACTATCTGAAATAGGGTAAATGATTCATACATCTAGAAGTTTCATTATCTCCTTCTTAACAACATCTTTGAGGTTAGGATTTAAACGTCTTTGATGTTCTATAGAAGTCTTAGACTCATCTTCTAAATGGATCCTATGCATGCATAAATCTGGTGAAATACATGTGATATCATCTAAAGTATAGCCTAGAGCTCTACGATACTTTCTTAACTAACATAGAAGTAAGGCAGTCTCTACATTGTTCAGCTCAACATTTACAATCACAAGATATGTAGAATTATGACCTAGAAACACGTACCTAAGCCCTGCTGGGAGGGTTTTAAGTTCCAGCTTTGGAGCTTTTAGCTCGCTTCATGGATCATCAAGTGGTGCTGGGTACAGTTTAGGTGAACGCTTGGCAGCTGCCTCCACTAATGCCACACAATCAGTTATCTCCTCAATTCGTCTACTAGCATCAAGCATCCTGGTAAGATCTGTAACATCATCACTAAAGGATAAATGAGCATAGTAGCGTTAGTCAAAGCAATCTCTAAAGGGTCATCAAATAAAAAGTCATCATATATTCCCTCTACAGCTTCAGCAATGGTATCAACCCAAAAAGACTTAGCATCTAAGGACGATTTCTTCAAAACCTCTTGTAAGTTAACTTCATAACCATGTCTCCAAAGTGAAGATCAATCTTTCCTTTCTTCACATCAATGATTGCACCAACTGTAGCTAAGAAAGGTCTTCCCAATATCAAAGGGTCTTCAGGTTCTTCTCCAAGCTCAAGAATCACGAAATCGGTTGGTACATATGCGGTTTCAATCTTAACTGGTAGATTCTCTAGAACCCCAACGGGATACTTCACCGAACGATCAGCAAGAACCAATGAAATCCTTGTACCCTTTATGTCGGTCATTCCCAATCGCTTAGCCACAGATAAAGGCATAAGATTGACACTAGATCCTAAATTGCAGAGAGATCTAGCAAATGTGATATCTCCAATCTCAACTGATAAAACAAAACTACCTGGATCTCCAAGCTTCTTGGGCATTCGATTATGTAGAATTGAGCTACACTCCTCTGTAATCATCATTGCACCTTCTTCCAACGTTAGCTTGCTGGTAACCATGTTCTTCACATACTTCTTCAGAGAAGGAATCATTTGACAAGCATCTGAGAGTGGAAGTCTAACACTCAATTCCTTGATCATATCTTTGCATTTAGCATCTTCTAAGTCTTTCCTGGAGGTTTTAGGCTTCACCGGATAAGGAACTTTGGGTTTGTCGGCTCTCGGAGGAGCAAGAGAAGTTTCAGGGATCTCAGAGTTTGGAATAGGGTCTGGACCATTTTGCTCGATCGAGCAATTTCTTCTGAATTTGCTCCGATTTCCATGCTTGATCGAGCTAATGGAGTGATCGATCGAGCAGATGCTCCTGGAATTTTCGAACCATTTTGCTCAATCGGGCAAAAGGTGCATGATCGAACATAATCCTCTGAATCATTGTGATCCTATTCCAAAACTGCATCTCCCTTAGATTCATCCAAATCTTCAACAAAACCTTCTATCAAATTGTCTTTCCCAGCATTATTGGATAGAGACTTAACACTTCTAAGCGTCACTGCATTCACAAACTCTTGATTCTTTGGATTGGAATCAGATTTCCCAGGAAGAAACCCAACCGGTCTCTTGACCGCTTCAGCAGTGTGGGCAACTTGAGTATCTAGAATCTTCACATGTGTAGACAATGCTTCAAATTTATGATTCAACTCCTTCATATCTCCTTGTATAACCCTTTGAAATTGTTGTTTTCCATCCAAAAGTTGCTTAAACATTAACTCAACTGAATTCCCTTGATTAGCTTGGGTTTGAGGAACTTGTTGAAATGTAGGCTGAGAGGTTTTTGGAAAACCGCATGAATTAGAGTTGGGAATGAAGTTCCTGTTCTGATTTCCTTGGAAATCATTGTTCCCTGAGTTTTGACCAAATTGCGCTCCAGATTTTTGCACAAACGGTTTCTGCTGAGTTTGATAGGTGTGGTCTTGAGGATTCTCAACATTAGTGCTTCTCCAAGAAAGATTGGGATGATTCTTGTTGAAGGCTGGATTGTATCCCTGTTTTAACACTCTCTGGCCTTGGTTATTAATGTAACTGACTTCTTCTTCAACCACAGTAGTTTCTTGTTCTTGGAATGCAAAACAAGCAACCTCAAAATCATCTACAGTACAACCCAGTTTCTGGTTTTGACTCTTAAGCAGTTGAGTTAATAAACCTTTCATTTATGAGAATTCTCCTTTTAGATCTGTATTTCTGAGTTAGCATCCATTGCAGGAACTTTGGTTCGGCGATCAAACTCTGGGCAATGATTGCTATTGCTAGCTGCTAGATTCTCTATCAATCGATAAGCATCTGGAACCGGTTTTTGCATAAAATCTCCATTACTAGCTGTATCTAAGGACAGCTGGAACCTCTGTTCAATCGCTCTATAGAAGGTGTTGAGGAGATTTACATATAAAAATCCATGGTGTGGACAATCACGAAGCAGTTCTTTGAATCGTTCCCAAGATTCATAAAATGACTCTACAGGAGTTTGAGCAAAGGTAGAGATCTTGTTCCTTAAGGCATTAGTCCTAGTGGTAGTGAAAAACTGATTGATAAACCTAGCTTTGCAGTCATCTCAGGTTACTATAGATCTTGCTGGTAGAGACTTCAACCATCGAATGTTCTTTGTCAGCTAAGGAGTGACTGAATAAACCGCAGTGCATGAAATTGTTGGTCACTCCATTGAGTTTNAAATAGGGAATTGATATTCCCTTCACTGAGGTTGAGTGGGTTGGATGGGATTCCTATTAGCATAGTAAGCTTGAGGATTGTTGTATGAACCAACTAGAGGATGGTTCTGAGCATTAAGCTGAGCATAGAGCCGATTAACTCTCTCCGGATCTCCATAGAAGACAAAGTTCCTTACATCTACGATCTGAGCATTCTGAACGTTCTGAGCATTTGGATTTCCTGGAGGAGCTTGGTTGTTGTTAGCTCCTTGTTGGGCTTGTGGCACTGGATTGCCATTACCACCACCTTGCGGTTGGTTAATAAGCTGATTGAGTCCAAAAGCAGGTGGATCGATTTGACCGTCGGGTATGACCGGAATGAGTTGATTAACGTTATCAGCCATTGAGTTGGATGAGCTAGCGTCTTTCTTTTTTTTTTCCGGTTTGAGCGTTCTATCCTTTCAAGTTCCGAGTTACTGAGGTTTAGCAGTTCAGAGGATTTGTCAGATCTTCTGATCATACACCTGTAGGACAAAGACAAGCAAAGAAGAACGAGATGAGTATTGAAAATAAAAACTTTAGAGGAGATTCTAATTAAAAAACTAGAAAGGCACAATTGGTCCCGAGTAATAGCGCCCAAATTCTGATAGGTTAAGAATTTAATCCTAAACTAGTACTGCAACGAACAGTTTAATGTAGCAAGCATAGGTATCGAAATCCACAGAGACCAGAAAGTACACGTTCAGTTTCAGTTTCAAATCTAGCTAAAGCAAGAATAATTAAGTGATTGTTGTAACGAATTCAAAATGGCAAATAAAAATGGTTTAAAAACTATAATATAAAAACGCTAGGCATTAGGGAAATCTGTAGGTATTTAGGTTTAAAGTCAAGTTAACATGCAAGAATGGGATTAAAAATAGTTCTCAACATGAAAAACGAATATGGAATAATCTCCTCCCGGAGTATTAAACCATATGCTCGAATTGCCAGAGACAAACTCCCGCCATCTTTAAAGCAATTCGATCATGCATTACAATCAGATTCAATTGTTCATAAGCATTTAAAACAATACTCCTATAAGTAAAAACACTTATTCATCTAAATTAGGTCAGGTTTCTAAATCAAATCTCTTTGTAGTTATCAACCTATAATCATGAACTACGTGATCAAGCTAATTCAAGCATTCAGAATAAATTTAGACTAAGAACCTAACAAATTCAATCTTACAGAGTTAAACTTAACATTCTAACATGGTTTCCCTAGGAAACCCTAAAACCTAACTAATGAACTACTCAGACATATCAAAGTGAACACAAATCAATATCAGAATAGAAAACATAATTGAAAACAATAAAATAGATATATTAAACAGCGGGTTCATAATTTCTTCTCCAAATACAAGGTTCAGGAATTCTTCTCCCAGTAAAAGCTCTAAAAAAATTGCAAAAGTAAAAGGTAGTCAACAAAAACTCAGCCAAAAGGCTTTTTATAATTCAAAAAGTAAAATAATATAATAAGGAAATTGGGGATAAAGTTGAGGACTTCGGTTGTAAAATTTGGAACTTTTCATTCTTCTTCGGATGCTTTGCTCGATCGAGCAACCTGTGATTTTGCCCAATCAAACTTCAATTTGCGCGAACGATCTAAAAGTTCGTATTTTTCCAGGGACTTTTGCTCGATCGAGCAGCATAGTTGCCCGATCGAGCAGAAGCTATGCAAGGTGCTCGATCGATCTAGCAATGTGCTAGATCGATCAAACCTCCTGAAACTCCTAAAATCTTCTTAAATCTTTTGAAATGCTCTGAAATTCTTTGACACGACCCGGAACACCTAGAATCCTGAAAATACACCCATTTTACAAGGAAAACGCTCGGAATAACGCAGAATAGCAGACATAAATGCCTATTATTATTCATTAAAACCGAGTAATATCAATGACATATTAATTTATAGCTAAAACCATGCAGAACATCTAACTCACCTTGAACATGTTTTAGAAACACTCTGAGCTGAAGGTCTTTATGCTAATCCAAAGAAATGCATTTTTTGTACTGACCAAGCTGTGTTTTTAGGATTTTTTGTTAGTTCACAAGGATTAAAGGTAGATGAAGAGAAGATCAAAGCAATTTAAGACTGGCCTGCACCAACAACTATTGGGCATGTGAGGAGTTTTCATGGCCTGGCCAGTTTCTATAGGAGATTTGTGAAAACATTCAGCACCATAGTTTCACCTTTAACTTCTGTGATTAAAAAGAATGAAGATTTCAAAGGGGGTCAAGCACAAGAGGATGCATTCAAGAAGCTCAAAGACAGCCTCACACATCCACATGTTTTGGTACTTCCTAACTTTGATTAAATGTTTGAGATCGAATGTGATGCTTCTGGTACAGATATAGGAGTTGTCCTAACTCAAGGAGGAAGACCAGTAGCATATTTTAGTGAAAAACTCAATGGAACTTCCCTTAATTACCATGTTTATGACAAAGAGATTTATGCATTGGTAAGATCACTTGAAGTGTGGCAACATCATTTATTGTCGAACAAGTTTGTTATTCATACAGATCATGAGACACTCAAATATCTAAGTGGACAAACCACACTGAAGAAGAAGCATGCAAAGTGGTTGGAATTCATAGAAACCTTCCCATATGTGATCAAGTACAAAAAAGGTAAAGAGAATGTTGTAGCTGATGCACTATCAAGGAGACATGCTTTGATCAGCACCCAGGAAGCTAAAGTTATGGGATTTGAGCATATCAAGAGTTTATACCCAGCTGATCCAGACTTTGCAGAATTCTTCAAAGAAACAAGCAAGGTTGTATGTGGATCATTTTACCAACAAAATGGGTTCTTATTTAAGGATAAAAGACTTTGTATACCCCAAGGATCAATGAGAGAATTGCTAACAAGAAAAGCCCGTGGAGGAGGGCTAATGGGACATTTTGGCCGAGATAAGACTCTAAGTGTACTTATGGAGAATTTCTTTTGGCCACACCAAAAAGAGAGATGTAGAGAGATTTTGTACCAAGTGCATCACTTGCCTAAAGGAAAAAATCAGGTCACATCCTAATAGTTTATATATGCCTTTACCAATTCCTAACCTACCTTGGATAGATATCTCTATGGATTTTGTTTTAGGATTGCCAAAGATCAACCACAAGGATTCCATCTTTGTGGACAGATTCTCAAAAATAGCTCACCTCATTTCATGCAACAAGACTAATGATGCAACCCAAACTGTTAATCTTTTCTTCATAGAAGTTGTGCGTTTACATGGAGTGCCAAGGACCATTTTGTTAGATTGTGACACCAAATTCCTAACCCATTTCTGGAAGAAATTAGGTACTCAATTGTTGTTCTCAACCACATGTCACCTTCAAACAGATGGCCAAACATAGGTAGTAAATCACACACTATCCACCCCCTTAAGGGCAGTTTTTGGTGTCGAAACCCACTCAGCAGGTTTCTAGCCCAACTGGTATCACTTCCTAGATAACGGCTCAACATATGTCAAGATATAGAAAGATTCACTCAGCATGTCTCTACTTAGGCGCAGAAAGTGAACGATCGGCTACTCATGTCGTAGACGAGCTGAGCAGGAGGCGATTACGAGTTGAGCAGAAGGCGACTACGGGCTGGATGAGAGAGGACTAAGTCCAAGCGGTTCCGAGATAAGGGGGGAAGCACTAAGGTTGAGATCCCAACAACCCCAAAAGATCGAAACGACCCGAGCTAAGCGGAAGGGGATAAAAGAGGAGAAGAAAGAGAAATGAGGCATTATGATTTTTTGTGGTTTTGAGAACAAGAACAGATTGATCTATCTTTTGTACAAACATATTCACCAAAATCAATAAAAGAAAAACATATTATTCTTCTTTGTATTCATTTCGACCTGAGTTTGTGTTGTAATTTCTTTCTAATTTTAACAAGAACGACGAATTCCTCATTAAGATAATCGACTAGAAATTCATTGTGGATTTAAGCATCCACAAATTGGCGCTGTCTGTGGGGAAAATAGTTCTTTGACGCAAGAAAGAAGAGCGCAGCCAAATCCAACTCCGCCATGACGGAAAACACATCCATACCATCCGACGGATATGCTAGCACAATCCAGACACTCCTCCAATCAACATAATCCATGTCCGAGAAGCTAGAGATGCAGGACGCCCTGAACAGATCCCTGCTAGAGAGGCTCGACCATATGGCAAAGCAATACGTAGACCTAGAAAAGACGATGACTAAACAGCGAGACCGAGCAACGTCCTCACGACACCGCTCCATCAGGACATCCGCACGACGATACCCAGTCTCAAGAGAACATTCTAGGAGGCTACGCTTCACTCCAACCCCACACTACATCAAGATGCAAGAATGCCACGCTGATGCAATGGAGACCCCACCTAATGGAAATCCAGAGGGAGGACATTCTAACCATGAAGACGACCAAACCAACGGTAAGACCGAGCAGCCAAATCACACACCAAGCCCCCAAGGCTTCGAAAGACGATGAGGAAAAAACCGATCCATCCGAGGGGGGACCAGACACGTACGAGGATGACTCCTATATCCCACCTTCTCGCTCCCACAAGCGACCTCAGCAATCGATCAAGGAGATCCAGGAGATGAAAGATTCCTTGCGACAGGCCCTCCGATAAATGAACTCCAAAGTTCATTAAGCCACAAGCTCGGCGCCGGAACTGGACCGACTAATGGAGGAAACACTGTGGAGCCCGTTTGCCGCACACATAAAGAATGCAAGAATATGAAACCCCAGAAAGATCAAGATCCCTTTCTATGAAGGAAAGACGGATCCCAGCGCGTATATGACTGCCTTCAGAATTGCAGTCGAACGAGCGGAGTTTGATGATCACGAGAAAGACGCAGGATACTGCCAACTGGTCAGCGAGCACTTACAGGGACCAGCACTCACCTGGTTCTCACGGCTTCCCGAAGGATCAATCCACACTTTCAACCAGATGTTCCTAAATTACTACTCAGCGTACATCGAGAGAGACATTTCAGATGCATATGCGTGGAGCATGACCCAGGGTCCAAACGAATCCCTCTGATAATTCATTGATAGATTCAAAGAAGTAATATCACGAGTAGTGGTAACCGACAACGCCGCAATCGCCACCCTCAAAAATGCGGTGTGGGGAGAGTCCAAATTCATAAAGGATCTAATACTGAACCCGCCAGCAACAATCGACGATGCGCTCCATAAAGCAAAGGTGTTCGCACATATAGAACAAGATCTAATCGAAATGCATAAAAGAACCCAAGAAAGGGGTCAAGTGACTCAGGCCGCTACCCCGAGGCGAAACCCCCCGGTGAGTAATCAAACATTTTTTGCAGGAAAACCTAAGAGTGGACCTTGGAACCAATGGAAACAACCCGAGAATCAGGGAGGCATCAAAAAGCATTGTGAGTACCACAACCGAGATGGACACTCCACTGAGGAATGCAGGAGCTTTAAGTCTTTCCTTTTCAGCAAATACCAGTCTGGGAAATTGGTCGAACCCGGCAAGGCGAGGACGACCAACCTCAAACAAGGGACAGAAGAACAAGCCGAAGAGGCTAACCTCCAAAACGAGATCGAGAAGAACTACCTCAAACGGCGCCAACCCCGCCATTCAGAAAACAAATAAATATGATCATGGGGAACCACCAGTTTGGCTTAAACTCGGTAACTGCAATTAAGGCATATGGCCGCAGAGCAGCATCCTGCGAGAAATGGCAAATCAAGCCTTTAGAAACAGGCAAACCTATAGCATTTGATGAAACAGACACAATAGGACTCGACATCCCTCATGCCGATCCCCTGGTCATCGAGTTGATCCTTGAAGAGTACAAGATCGCGAGAGTGCTCATAGATACAGGGAGCTCGGTACACTTAATTTTCAAAGAGACTCTGGAAAAAATGGACACAGACCTCTCACGCATCGAAGGACCACCTGCACTATTGACCGGTTTCACCAGCGAAACATCCATGACAATCGGAACCATCAAACTATTGATGCACGCAGCTGGGGTATCAAGGATGATCAAATTCACAGTAATTGACAAACCGACGATATAAAACGCAATTTTGGGGACACCATGGATAAACGCAATGAAGGCTATCCCATCTACGTACCACCAATGCATCAAATTCCCAACCAAGGATGGAATCAAAACGATCAAAGGAAGTCAAAGGTCAATCCGAGCTTGCTATCTAGCTGAGCTCAAACTCAGAGAAAAATCCTTATAGCAACTACAAATAGGGGAGCCCACCCCACCTGCGGAGCCCACCTACGAGGAACCCAAGCTTAACGAGGTGACGCAATACTGCATATATCCATGGCATCCAGAGCGCTGCGTCAGGATAGAATCAAAACTCCAAAAATACTTGAAAGAAGAACTGATCACCTTTCTCAAGGAAAATAAACACACCTTTTCGTGGAACATGACGGACATGCCAAGAATAAGCCTAGACATTATGTTTCACGAGTTGAACGCATATCCAATCTACAAGCCGGTTAAACAGAAAAAGCGCAAGCTGGGGGCCGAGTGGGCTCAGGCAGTCAGAGACGAGGTATTTGCCAATGCATGTTAGTACCTATCTCATGTTTTACTTACTACATATTCTGTTCATTTAGGACTTTTTAGATAAAAACTCATCTTTTTATTTGGCTTGAATTAGTACTTCCAATTGCATCTAGAGTGCTTAGCATCACACCTACTTGGATTGACACCTATCTATACTACAATGGCATGTTAGTTTGATAGGAACTAATAACCTTATTCACACACGTAAAAAAACTTGTTATCAATTTGGCGTTGTTTCCAATTGGGTGTTTGTTTGTTACATTCTGGATTTTGGATATATTAAGATCAAGTTCCTTTTCTACATACATACTCACTGTGTTTCCTTTATATTCAGGTACTTGCATCACTGTGTATTAACCTGAGAACCAGAGTACCAACTGACTTAATTCCACTCATTGACGACATTAGTGCTCTTGAAAGGGAACACTCTCGCACAAGACGAGAACAAGAACGCTTGAAACATTTAATAAGGTTGAATTTGCACATGGAGGACAACATTAACCACGACAACCAGCACACTATTGGTGCTGGTGACAACCCGAACACTCACACACATCACCATGAAATCAACCCTCCTGCTGTATAGAAAAAAAATTTTGAGATCAAACATCGCTTGATAGCTATGGTACAGGGGAATAAATTTCATGGTCTACCAATGGAGGATCCACTCGACCACCTGGACGATTTTGACATATTATGTAGTCTTACCAAGATCAATGGTGTGAGTGAGGACGCATTTAAGCTGCATCTCTTTCCATTCTCGTTGGGCGAGAAAGCTCATCAGTGGGAGAAGTCTCTTCCCAGAAACTCAATCATAACTTGGGACGCTTGCAAGAAGGCTTTTCTTGACAAATTCTACTCCACTTCTCATACCGCAAGGCTGAGGAATGATATCCCTGTTTCGCACACCAAAAACACTCTCTGAAGCATGGGAGCGTATCAAGAATTACACTCTGAAGTGTCCACATTATGGTTTCAGCAAAGCATCCCTACTTAGCACCCTTTCCTGAATAAGAGTGTTGGTGATGGTTGGGAACTTGTGGAGAATCTCGCTCAATCGATGAAATATGTAATGAGGATTATGATCGCACACCTCATGGTAGCTCTAAAACAAATGATAAGACACAGAAAGATATCAAGGCTTTAAATGAAAAATTGGATAAGCTCCTTCTTGGTCAGCAGAACCAAGTTCACTTCATCACTGATAAAGAGCAGATTCAGATTCAAGCTGGGGAGCCTAACCAACATGAGGAGATTAGCTATGTTCAGAATCAGGGTGGATATAACAAAGGTTTCATTAACTATTCCAACAACCCTGGTCTTTCTTACCATAACAACAACGTTGCCAACCCTCAAGATCAAGTTTATCCACCGCAACCACAGAAGAATATTCAACCATTCATCAATTATGCTCAGAATCGCGGTTTCTTTCCTAAGCAACAACAACCCGGTGGTTTTTAGCAGCAGCAGCCACAAGCCGGTGCACCTCCTGATTTCACCTCTAACCAACCTCAAGCTCAACCTTCCAATATTGAGGCTATGTTACAACAACTTCTTCAAGGTCAAGCAAATAGTGCCATAGACACATCTAAGAAGTTTGGTAAACTCCACCATAAGATGGACTCCTCATTCAACACCATCTATGCAAAGATTGACACTCTCAACTCCAAGGTTACTACTCTGGAAAGCAAGTTTGCGTCTACTTCTATTTGTACCCCAACTACAAATGGTCAACTTTCGGGAAAATCATTTCAAAACCCAAAAGAGTATGCACATGTCAATGCCATCTTCTCGGGGAGTACCCATGACCTTTCTTCTACCACTTGCCCTACTAACTTCACTGCGGACAGTGTAGTTCAAGTTTGGGGGGATTTGAGCTCAAATGGAGCTAGAAATGCAGATTCTGCAAACACTAAAACTGATTTCGTAACATGGACGAAACCATATTCAGTTACTAGACTCAAGCATGTTTTTGGTGAAAAGCTATCTGTTTCAAAGGAGAAGGAAACACCTCTTGTTCCTCCGCCTTACATTCCAAAGTTACCATACCCATCACGGTTCAAGAACGAGATAATAGAGAAGTACCCAACAACCTTTGAAAAGTACATGAAAGAGGTTGAAGCCAAAGTATTGTTGACACCAAATCATATATGCAACGCCATAATAGCAGAGAAGTAAGAAGATCCTGGTTCATTCACTCTACCATGCTCACTAGGCTCCCTAACATTCAAAACATGCCTATGTGATTTAGGAGCATCCATTAACTTTATGTCTTTCTCCACTGCCAAGAAGCTATGATTCAACAAATTTAAAGCTTCTAATATAACTATGTTGTTGGCATATAGATCCATTAGGCATCCTATTGGTACTCTAGAGAATTTACCCATCAAAATTGGGGAAGTAGAAATACCCACCAACTTTCTGGTGTTGGAAATGGATAAGGAGCCAAAGGACCCATTGATCTTTAGAAGACCATTCTTAGCTACGGTCAGAGCAGTTATCAATGTTAAGAAAGGCAATATCAAGTTGAACTTATAGGGAAGCGTCCAAGGATGATCTTTAACATCAAGGATAAAATAAAGAAACCTACGATCCAAGGTCAACTATTCTCTATCAATGAGATGGATGAGGAAAATTATGAGAGGGATACTCAAGTAGCAATTCTTTGGAGAATGAGTTGAAGAATGACTCGAACAAGGTTTCATAGCATCATGAAGCATTTGAGGTTGTCAAAGAACCAAATGAAAGAATTTCTACAAGTTTTGAGCCTCATGCCCCTACAATGGAAATCAAGAGTGGAGATCAAGTGTTTCTACTCAACCCAAAGCTCAAGAACTATCTAGGGGATGTGAACCCAAAATGCTCCACGAACTTCATAATCAAGGAAATTATGCCTGGTGGAGCAATCATACTTGTTGTGGAACCTGATAAAGAGTCAAAAGTAAACTGCCAAATCAACCCGAACAATGATGGTAAGATAAGTCCAGGAAGAAAAGCTGGTAACATGACCTCAGTTCTCCTTGTAGAACTGTCTCATGGTCACTAGAGCTTAAATAACAACTCAAGCTTAGTGACTATAAACAAGCTCACTTGGAAGGAAGTCTCATGTTTATCCTTGTACATATAAAGTCTTTAAATTTATGTTTAAGTCCTTCTTTTAATGCATTTAAGTTTTTATTTGGTTTTGGTGTTTTAGGTACCCTAGGGTCATGTCTTGGGCATTTGGCAAAGAGAAAAAAAAACACATAATTAACTCAAGTTTTTGATAACCCCAACAAAAATTTGATCAAACTGGATCAACATGTGATCAAGCTTTGATCGAGCCATGTTTCAGTTATGGTCGAGCCAAGGGTAACTTTTGCTCGAGCCACGGGAAATGTCCACATCGAGCCATCATTACGTTGATCCGGACAAAGCGATTGATCCGACCATAAGTAACAACAACGCTGTGATCAAGCCGTGCAATACTATGTTCGAGTAGAGATACAAGGTCATTTAGATTGAGCCATGAATGAGTTTCATCGAGCCGACACACTCCAAAACATCACTTCCACTTCCCACACCAAGCCAAAGAGTGTCCACTCCATGCTTTCCAAGATTCCCCTTNCCCCCCCCCCCCCCATCACCCTCATTGTCTCCCCTTTAACGTTCATCCACATAACTCACCTTTACTTCTCCTCCACAAACCTTCACTTTATTCAAAATCCACAAGCTTCAGCAACATTTCTCCTCCACATGAATATTCCGACCATCACTCTATATAAGGGAGTTCACTACTTCTCTTATACTCTCATCACTTTCATACAACCATTACTCTTTCGCAATCACCTTCTTTGTTGCTTCAATCGATTTACCTGAGGGCTCAAGATTCAACGGATTTCCAGAATCATCAACTTTGGTTTTTAACTAATAAACTCATGAGAACTTGATTCGAAATTTTTGAAACTCGGTTTTGGTTTTGATCCTTTTTCTGGACGTTTTGATTCCTCAGCTTTTGAAAGTGTGCTCATCCAACTCCCAAACTAGGGTAACTGAGTTCCATCTCCATCCACCTGACCATTGTATAATCCATTCCATTTGCATTTGTTTCTGATTTCTGTTTTCATCTATTTATAAGTGTGTTTTCTGCTTTTATTTTTTGTCATCCTCCTAAACACTCCTGAAAATTTGGATTACACAAGAGACTGTGTAATTTGATTTTTGAGGAAGTTTTACGAGCTATCTAATGAAGTTTTTGTTTTTGTTTCTTGATCTCCATTCATGCATAGCATCTAAGACATAGACAAACCAAAAAAATTGAAAATTTTTCAAAATTTGTTTTTAAAAACAGAGTGTTGATGTAGTTTCATTTAGGATGTTAAGAGTATAAGTTTGCCATTTGCATCTGCATAGGGAACTAGGATGATAGTAACCTTGCAAGTATGTTGTTTTCTTAGATAGTATCAAGCCCTGGTTATTAGTTATCTAATGCATCATGATTAAGTCTGAAGTAAGACTACACCATACTTGGAATGTGAAATTGCATGATCTTTTCTTTTCTGAAGCGTGTTGTGATATGAAGTTTACCTCTGTTTATTAGAACCTAAAACTGACGTTTAATTAGCATGTTTGTGTGTTGGATTTGAAGTCATGGATAGCATATACATATTTGGATTATCTTCTACCTTTTTACCACTCTTGTTAATCCAAGTAGACTCTCCAACCTTGAACCTTGCCTTCTTTCAAGCCACGAATTTATTATTGAGTTTCAGGTCTTTTATGGAATGATTTTGATAGAAAGTGTTAGGTTCGAACTGACAGGAATGGAATCTCATGTAGTTCTAGTCCACGCCTTTTGGACTAGATAGGACTAGGTGGGGTTTGATTCTGGGTATTGGGGTTAGTTTAAAAAGGGGAGAAAACATGTGGGAAGCTAGTAAAAGAAAGGGGTATGGTTATGAACCTTAGGAAGGAAAAGACAAAGAAAACATAATGGTCTAGTAAAGGGTTTGGGGGAAAAAGGATATGAAAAGTATGGTTAGTGCAGAAACATAAAAAAGAAATGACAAGGAAAGAAAAGGGTAAAAACCCAAGAAGTTAGTGAAAAATGAAAAAGGTCAGAAACCATGGGCACTGAATTCAGGAAGTCCCCATATCCGCTAGAAGTCAAATAAGAAAGAACCTTCTCCTAATAACAGTTAAGGAAAAGATGAATAAGGGGAAAATGTGAACGACTAAGATCACTTAGAAACTTAAAATGGTAGAATTAGGGTCTCCTACCGGGTTTAGAATCAGAAAATTTTAGTTTCATTGACTTTGGGTAGTTGGGATTATGTTCTTATATGCATACAAGTGTTCTTACCTTTAGCATTCTGCCAAAGCTCATTCCCTTTTTGAGATAACCTTGTTCTGAAATGTTAGCCAATGCATGAAGGGGTCATTTTTATCCCTTAACCAGTCCCTTAGCCAAATGAGTTCAATGAACGTGCATGACTTGATCCACGGTTCATGTTTAATGAATGTTAAAGGCGTAATAGAATTTTAATGCATTGTGGAGGTTGGAACTGATCTGAAATGAACTGTGATGAGTATGGCTAAATTTTTTAAGTAGGATGAGATTAGGATTGCATTCTAGAACTAGTAACATGGACATTTATATTCCCTATTTTATCAGCATGTTTTGGTTCTGAGTTCCCATTTTCAAACTTCTCTTCCGGACTTCCAAATTACTTGCTTGAGGGCAAGCAAGGATTAAGTTTGGGGGAGTTGATGTCTATGCATTTTAGTGATTTTAAGAACACATTTACCATTATTTTAGGATCATTTAGATGTCAACAAGTTTCATTCTTAGGAGACACTTAGTAAATTTGCATTTTTAGGGAGTTCTGCATTAGCACTCGCATACATGTACATTTTGGAGATTTTTTATGACTTTCATGAGTTTTCAGAACATTATGACAACATTGGAGAATGAGAAGGAAAGACCAAGCCAAACTTACCAAGACGGCTCGATCTCGATCAACGGCCTCGACCAAGCCCAGTTCTCGAACCTTCGACCTCTTGGCTTGACCACCAAGCTAGACGCCTCGATCATCGGCCTCGACCACACTTCCACGCCTCGAGCACCTCAGCCCGGCTTGATCACCTTCCTAGTCGGCCTCGATCTCACACTCCAGCCCGTCTCTCGGCCTCGATCACTTGGCTTGGTCATGGGCCAAGTCCCATGGTTCCACCCTATTCGACCTAACCGCTTATTGCCTCGATCTCTAGCCTTCATCCGCCTCGATCGAGCCTGAAGCATCTCGATCATCAGACCAGCTCCCTCGATCAAAACTTCCAAACCACATCGACCGTCGAGCCAGCTTCTTCTACTCCTCGATGGCATGGCTCAATGAAGAATTTCTCGCCTCGATCATGCAGCTACGTTCCATACATCGAGCCAAGCTTCATTCCGACCCGACGACCCAAACCAAGACTGCCCAGTTTTGAGTTAAGAAAAATCATTAGGATTTTTAGACTTTTGTCTTTTAGCATTTTTAGGGCTTTTTCTGAAATACTATATAAGTCCTAAAACGCCTTCATTTGCACTAAGTTTTATTTTGTTGCCATTTTGGGTTTTGTTCTTAGGTTTGTTTCTCTCTATTTTTCTTTTGTTGTTCTTGATGATCAAACCCAGAATTTTTATTAAGTTTATGTTTAGCTTATTATTTCTTCACTTTCATGCTTAGATTCAGGTTGTGAACTATCTGGTGCATGTTGATCTACTGTTTTATGCTTCTAATCTCGTTTTTTTCTTGATCACCATTTCTGGGTTTTGCTACTGTTTCATTAGAAATTTGTTTTTCTGGGTTGGTGTTCTTGCTATTCTTCATCTTCATCCTCTACATCTTTGATTTTTTGTCTTGATCATCATCCTCTAGTTTTTCTGACTTTGTTGTTCTTACGGTTTTTCATAGTTTGACTTTTGATCTTAATGTTTTGTTTCGAAGTAATGTTTTCTGTTTTTCCAGATTTCATACCCATTATGTGTAGTGAGTAGTTTCCCTTGGTTCCTGAGGATGGGGTAGACTAGCGTTGATTTCATGTTCTTCCTAGATGTCAAAGTTTGATTGCTTATATATCCCTTCTGTTTCACTGCTCTTCATTCTTATTTCTTTTTGATCAACTGAAATATGATATTGGACATTTTAGTACCCAAAATGTGTATAATGAAATGTCTAAACATGGTGATTTCAGAGATTTGCATACCTAGCTTAATAGATTAGATGTTTAGGGTGCTTATTGGCTTTAATAGTTTGGTTCTTCATGCCTGCTAGGTAGTGTACCGTTAACGAGTTAGGTCTGATGATTGTTTAGGTTGAAATCATTTATCAAGAGATTGGACTTGGTTGCTTATAAATCGGATGTCTAGGGATTAGCTCATTATTTGAGGTATGTTAGGTGTCTAGGGAGTACGGGGAGGATTACTGGTCAATTACCCCGATCTTAGGAACCGCTTCCCCTTTTGATTGCATTTTACCCATTTTCTTTCCTGCTTTTGTTTCACTTGCTGTTTACACTTAGTATTTGCCAATGCATGTTAGTACATATCTCCTGTTTTACTTACTGCATGTTCTGTTCATTTAGGACTTTTTAGATAAAAACCCATCTTTTTATTTGGCTTGAATTAATACTTCCAATTGCATCTAGAGTGCTTAGCATCACACCCATTTGGATTGACACCTATTTATACTATAGTGGCATGTTAGTGTGATAGGAATTGATAACCTTATTCACACACTTAAAAACCCTTGCTATCACCTGGTGATGACTTTGAATTTTCACGGTTTTTACTTATCAATTAGCATCTATTCTAAGGTCTAAAAGCGTGCATACATCACATTTATGGTTGATTTCACTAACTTTAGTGTTTTTAGGATTTTTGCATTAGAATTTGCATATGCACGCATTTTGGAGGTTTTTCAGGACTTTCAGGAATTTTTGGGAAGGATTTGAGAAATTTCATAAAAACAGCACTTGACATTGGAATGGACTCAGCACTCAACTGTGGAATAGACTGAACTTACCTCCAAGCAGCTGCAGGATCGATCCCAACTCAATGCAGGATCAATCCCAGGCAATCCTGCAGCGAAACAAGATCGATCCCACTCAGCACCCTCGGGATCGATCTCAACTCAGTGCAGATCGATCCCAACAGCACTCCAGATCGATCATGCAATGAACCCAGATCGATCTCAGGCAGTTCTGCAACAAAACGAGATCGATTCCGCAGTCATGATTCCAACGTTTCTGGTGAAGCCTCGAATAAAGCCAAGGAAGTGCACAAATACAAAGCAAGACGCAACAAAGCTGGATCGATCCCAAGCAAGCACCCTTTAGTCCAGATCGATCATGCACTCAACCACCCGAAGGCAAACACACTCCGACCCGACCAACTTGAATCCGGATACCACCTGAAGCAAGGCCCAAGATCCAAGACAATGATTAGCATTTTTTCTTTAGTGCATATTAGGGATTTTCTCTGACCACTATAAAAGCCCTAATTCGCCTCCATTTGCAAAAAGCTTAGTTTTTCTTTCCTTT
>OVBE01006719.1:0-19435 GCA_900406425.1 Iberis pinnata | reverse complement strand
CGAAATATAAATACAAAACGAAAAAAATTCTTGTCAAAATACGGGTTTCCACAGCTTCCTGTATTCACAAATACATATGCATCTCCTTCTACTGACATACATGATATTATGCCTAACACAGTATTGGGTAGAGGTCATCGTGAAAAGAAACAATATGTTCTTCTTGGTCTTTATGTTACCTATTCAGCCAAATGCTTTCCAAGATCATCACACTGATCCTCATCGATCAGATCTCCTAGCAGTCCACCAGGTAAACCTTATCCTCTAGCTAATCATGTCTTTTTTGTATGATTCTTTTCCAGTTATAATGGATTTCTTGCATCACTCACTACGATTCGTGTGCCATGGTTATTTTCTAAAGCTATGCAATATAATGAATGGAAACAAGCTATGGCTGCAGAGATCACTGCACTTGAAGATAATCATACATGGGATTTAGGGGATTTGCCCACTGATAAGAAAGCAATTGGGTGCAACAGGGTCTTCACAATTAAATACAACGCTGATGGATCTATTGAACGTTATAAAGAAAGATTGGAGGTTCTTGAGAATCATCAACAAGAGGGCATAAATTATGAAGAAACTTTTGCTCGAGTTTCGCATATGATGACGGTTTGTTGTTTCTTAAAAGTGGTAGCGATGCGGAAATGGAAGCTCCATAAAGTGGATGTCCATAATGCATTTTTCCATGGCGCATTGAATGAAAAAGTCTATATGCGACCACTTCAAGGTTTTTCTCATGCTTAATCAAAGGTATGTCTTCTACGAAAATATTTGTATGGTTTGAATCAGGCACCTAGATGTTGGTTTACTACTCTTGACATTGCTATGTTTTGGTCTGGCTTCACACAATCGGTGTCCGATCCAGCCTTGTTCTCGATTCTTCATGAAGGCATTGAACTATATGTTCATATCTATGTCGATGATCTTGTAATTGGTGGTAATGACTTGGCTCTCATTACTTCTTTCAAGGATTATATGAGTGGATTTTTTTGAATGAAGGATTTGGGTACCGTGCGATACTTTATTGGAATTGATGTTGCTCAGAATTCATATGGTATTTTTATTTGTCAAAGAAAATATTGTTTGGATATTATTTCAGAGTGTGGTCTTCTTGGTGCTAGACCCGTGGAGACTCCGATTGTACAAAAACATAACCTTGCAACTACCACATATGATTGTTGTGACAATCCTGACCAATATCGTCGGATCATCGGTAAACTTATATACCTTACACTATCGAGATCTAAAATTGCATATAATGTTCATATCTTGTTTCAATTCATGCAACACCCACGGGTTTCACATTGGGACACATCTATGAGGGTGGTTTGTTATTTGAAGAGTTCTCCTGGTCAGGGTCTTATGTTTTCTTCTCGTGATGACTCCGCTTACTTGATGATCACTTTCTGCCCACGTTTTTCTTCTTGGTGTTTCTACTCTTTGCTAGAGGACTCAAAAGCAACGGGTGGTCTCACGATCTTCTACCGAAGAAAAATATCGCGCTATGGCAGACACAATGACTAACTCAAATGGTTATGTGGGTTGCTGTAGTTTTTGGTGTGTGCCACACATGTTTTGTTCCTCTTTACTGTGACAACCAATTTGCGTTGCAACTTGTGGCTAATCCGATTATTCGACAACGTACAAAACATTTTGAGAACGATTATCATTTTGTGCATGATGCAGCTCGTGATGGACTCATTACTCCTACATAGATTTTGACTCTTGATTAACCTGTTGATGTTCTTACCAAAGCTCGTGATCAATTTCAAGCTCTTATTGTCAAGTTGGGTATTCGTGATCTTCATACTCCAACTTGTGGGAAAGTATTAGAGGATACATATTTGTATAGCTTTCTAATTGTATAGTTGTCATTTTCTCTTGTTAGGTTAAACTCATGTACTCATATCTATATGCCTTTGGTGGCTAAGAAGAAAACAACTTCCGCTAAACTCTTTAACAATATGCCAACAATGCATCATGATTTGTGGATAATGAAGAACGTATGATGAGTGGGAGGTTTTATGGGACTTGGGATCTGGATCATGGTGAGGAAGAAGAGGGTGATTTGGTAAATGGTAATAAGTCGTATTATAAGGTGAAATGGGAGAAGAAGATTGGAGGAAATGAGAGTTGGGTTTTTCATCATTTGTTGAAGACATCTTCAAAGTATCCATGGTTGGTGCTTTATATACGAGCTGATGCTTCTCGAGGTTTCTCTGGCGGTTATCATTATGATACTAGAGAGATGATGAAGATTGTAAGTTTCTAACCATGCTCTGTTTTACGTAACACAAACGCACAAAAAAGAACCTTTCAGTTTTTTGGGAAATGCTCTATTTTGCAATCTTTCTATGACGTACAAGCTACCTCTTCCCTTTAGGTTTTCTTCTGCCTATACAAAATGTTCTAAATAAACATTTATACACCCAACTCTATATAAAAATAGCTTATGTATAGATATAAAAAAAATCGCTTATGTATAAATTATATTCTGTTTCTTCAGAGATACGTTGGAGAAGTATTATGATGAAGTTCAGAATGTAACTAAGATCTTAATATCGAACATGGCGAGAGCCCTAGATAAGTTGTTTGATGATGTTGATACTATCTATTGGGAGATCATAGAGATCGAACCAAATCAGAAGGTGAAAAGATAGTAGATATCAACCCAAATAAGAAGGTGAAAGTTTCAAAAGATTCAAGAAGATCACAAAGATCTTAGAATATGAAATTTACTTTTATCTATAAATATATTATTTACATTTATGTTTATCTTAAATTTATTTTTTCGTGTGTTGAACATGAAATTATACATATTCATTGAATATTATTATTTGATTTTGCAGTTGCGAGTTATTTTTGAATTTTATCATGGTGATATGTTTCCACTGATAATAATTTGATGGCTAAAATTTTTAGCCGATTTAACTCTACGAATGAGTATAAACGTCGATGATGACCTTATGGCTTGGTTTGTAGCCAAATTGACCCTACGCTCGGGTATAAACGTCGACATTGATCTGACAGCTTTGTGTTCAAGCTGATTTGACTCGCTAGCTAAGTATAACGATGCGATGATGATCTGATGGCTGGATATGAAGCCGATATTTTGAAGATATGTCTAATATTACAAGTGTTACCACGTCTGAACTTGAGGGAGGATATTAGGAGATCATAGAAATCGACCCAAATCAGAAGGTGAAAGTTCCAGAAGATTTAAGAAGATCACAAAGATCTTAGAATAATAAATTTACATTTATCTATAGATATATTAATTACATTTATGTTTATCTTAAATTAGAAAATTAGATTTAATTATTCATCTATAAATATCATTGTACATTGTATCTTATTTCTCATGAGAGTCTAATAATAGTTCTTCCTAAACACAATTGTGTTCTTACTCTCATCAAACTTATCACTATCCAACTTACGAGGATGAATTACTATCCTCTATGTCCACAACTCGATCAGGTTATAGGTCTAACTCCGCATTCTGATGCAGTAGGACTCACTATACTATTGCTGGTGAGTGAAGTTGAAGGTCTTCAAATCAAGAAAGATGGGAAATGGATTCTTGTTATACCTCTCCCAAATGCTTTCATTGTCAACATAGGAGATCTCTTGGAGGCATAGATCATACATCGTATGTTAATGGATCATAAATCATTGTATTTAGTAGTGATGTGTGGTTTTGGTTTGATGTAGATTGTTGATTCTAGGCTTTAACTTAATAGGTTAAACTCAGAATTGTGGGTTCTCTTCTTTGATCAATTAATTCCTCCTTTTATTATGAAACCAAATACATGTATTTAACTTAATTACAATTAGGGTTTTCCCTTTAATCTAAATATAGAAAATTGAGCCTAACTAAATGGGCCATATTTCAGTGAAGCTCAACTCGTTCGACGAGGTCCAAATGCCTTGATGTAGGTGGGCCTTGATCCAAGTGAACTTTCATATCAGGTTGCAAACCCGATATCAACAGTTAGTCCCCTCTCCCCAGTTCGGCGAATCCATCAAGTTCAATGTACGAAGCCAAAAAGAGGAGTTATCTTGAATCAAGGCACACATATCATCATCTGGTTTTCTTCGCACCACTTCGAGGAGAGGGAGCTAAATCATTGTCATCAATTCAGTAGAGGAAGCTAAACCGCCGCCCATGTTTAGAGTTTCAAAACGCAATGATTATGTTTTTCTTGGTAACTGTTTCTTGCACTATAAATACTATATATCTTCCATCTAGGAAAGAGGTAGCGCCTCTTTGAACGAGATCTACAGCGAAGATACACATATCACCTTAGAATAATGACACAACCCAGGTTACTGGATCCAACCCGATGACGAGCTAAAGGGTCTAAAACCGATGAAGAGCACTAAGGACTCGTTGCGCGAGATTGTAAATGAATTTTCTTTCTTCAACATAATACCACACTTTCGAAGCTCCTGATTGCGTACTGCGTGAGGCGGATGATAGCGATTTCGTAATTATCCCCACCCTCCATTAGACACATGGTTTTTCTTCTTACTCTAGTACATGAGTTCCAGAGTCAATGTCGGGGTGAGATACATGGAGAACATGTCGTCAATCAACCCAATAGTCCGGAAATCAACGACGATCAACACAGGCTTAATCTATAACAACTTCAAGAATCGGTTCAACCTTATCAGATCGGTCACCGACACAAAAATTCACGACTGGAAAGGGAAATATTTCTCCGTGAAAGTCACTCCCGAATCTTTTGGCGATGTCGAAAGACTTATCAAGAGGAAATGGGATGAAACTTTTGGTAGATTCCACCTACGATTGCCGACATGTAAGTTCACATAGCTCTTTTTGATGCTGACTACTGTTTTGTTGATTGTAGTTCAACATTTCAATTTCACTGGATTCCTTGAAAACTTTCTCGAAGATATCAAAAGGCTCAGCTCGTCAGGCGTACGAGACATCTGAGAGTTTGATTACGACAAAGTTCGAGCTTGCATTTCCCAACTGAAAGTTGGTAGGTCGCCGTATGACAGTTCATATCTCGCGGGATTTCAGCAGTTCTCTTGTTTTTACAAAGTTCCTCTCTTCTTCTTTTTAGTTAATTGGGATCTGAATATTTTCCCCTGATATGCTCAAGATTTTATCCTAAATCTACACTGCTAAGAACAGATCCTCGTAGTATAGTACAGGGTCGAATTCCTTAGAGACCAGATTGTGCGACTCTCAGTTAGACTTTTGTTTCTAGCTAAGACGGTAATAAGAAGTAGTGTTTGATTTTAAAACAATAATTAAAATACAGTAAATTAAAACGGTTTTTAAGCAATTAGAAAAAACGATAGGCGTTAGGGAATTCCACAAGTTATCAAGTTTGAAGTTCAGGTTGACAAGCAAGTTTTATTAATGAAAGTGGTTCTCAACTCAAGAGACAAAGATAGGCTAATATCCTCCCGAAGTATTAGACCCCTATAATCGAACTACCCAAATACAAACTTCCGCCGTATTTAAACAATTCAATCATGCAATGATTTCAGATTTGATATGTTCATAAGCATCAAAGACAATACTTTCGCAAGTAGAGACACTTACTCATCTAGACTAGGTTAGGTTTCTAAATCAAATCCCTTTGTATTTATTAACCTAATATCATGAACTAGGTGATCAAGCTAATTCAAGCAATGATAACAGATCTAAACTAATAACCTAACAATTCAAATTCATAATGTCAAACCCTAACTATCAAATCCTGATTTTCCTGGGATAAACCCTACAACCTAATAAAGTGACTACTCAGACATGACGAAGCAATCAACAATCATCAGCATTAAAAGAAAAAAAAATAAGAGAACCGAATTGTATCAAAAAGTAAAGACAGAGTTTCAGAAATCTTCTCCTAATAGATGGTTGAAAATCTCTTTCTCTCTGAGAAGCTCTCAAAGTAATTGTAATTGTGTATGTCTGATCTCGTGTCTTCTAAAACTAAGCCTAAAGCTATTTATATTGATCTAAAAGTTAAGAAAAACATATTCTAATAAGGAAAACTCTCCATAAGTCTTGAGGGCGAATGCGTCTTTTTGATAATTTCCAAGTTAGTTCAGGTGCAGGGATTGATCGATCGATCCGTCGTTCTTTTTCCTCCGCGATCGATCGATCCATGATGAGATTGATCGATCTAAATTTTTATAGATTCTCCAGGAGCTTGGATCGACCAATCCATGATTGGATCGATCAATCCATGATTGGATTGATCGATCTCCCCAGTGAAATTTCCAAGATCGATCTTTCTGCTTCAGTTTGGCCCATTTGCACATGAATTCTTTTGAAAAGTACCATTTTTGCTCGAGAACGTCTTAAACACCTAAAATCCTAAAAACATACCAAAAACACATGGAAAATACTCGATTGATGCCAATTAGCAAGTATAAATACCCACTATGAAGCATCAAAATCGAGTGATATCAACTCCACAAGACTTGGATCTTTGCTTGTCCTCAAGTGAAGCAAGACCAAATCTAGAGAAGAGATTTGAAAAGGACCACACAAGAACTCCCAAAATCTCAGCAAGCTTAAGTTCAAAAATCGAAAACTAAAAGACATTAATCCTAGACAACCTTTGCAAAATATATTGTTCAACACCACATAATCTAATTAACATACTTCCTACTCTAAATCTCAATCAATCAAACCATCAAATCATATCAACTAGCTCTCTAGATTCAATTAAATAAAAATAAGTGCGTTCTTGCCTATGGGGTATCGATCAATGTCGCTTAAGTACCTTTTCTATCAAAGCGGCCATATCAAACAGAGCATCAATTGACTTCTGGTCATGACCCTTTTTTCCCCTTTCTCACTTCCTTTTCTTTTTCTTTATGCTCTTTTTTTCTTTGCATTTATTCGCTTTTAATGTTCTTTTCAGCAGATGGTTTTTTTCGGATTAACTACGGATTTCTTAATCACGCTTTCAACCATTTTTCTTTTACCATTTTTTAAGGGAGGGAGAGAAAGGATCCGGATCATAATGAAAGAACTTATCAGTTTTACAGAGAACTGAAGAGCAAAGTACCTAGTTTTTCGAAGTATAACCAACACCATAAGCAAGAGAAATTAAGATCAATGTTAAGTCATATCCTATTAGAGCTAGCATCAAATCATCAACAATCCAAAAGACTAGAACTTTCAAAAGCATATCAATCAATCAACTAGGTTCCGGACCTAAATGCATTAGTTTATCTAAGTCAATAATCAAATAGAAATCAATTATAAACTCACACTAGGATAATAATCATCACAAATTTTGATAATTGTTCCTTCGAATCAACTAGACTCGACTAAAGCAAAAAAATTTTTTTAATTTTTTTACCCAAATGATGAAACATCCAAAAAGACTCAAATCATGGTTAGTAGCTATATACCCTTCCCCCATACTAAAATCACACCATCCCGATGTGAAAATAAATCAGAGAAAAGGAAAGAGACATGAACAATCTGAAAGATCAAAAAGGTAAGTTCAAATGTAGAAACTTACCAGATCATCGACGGATCGATCGATCTATGATTACGAAAATCTTCTAGTTGTTTGGATCGATCAATCCATAGACGGATCGATCGATCTGTTTCATCGTTTAAATCTAAATGTTGATGGATCGATCGATCTCTCATTCTGTATAAATGATCATCCTTCAGTGATCGATCGATCTATAGACGGATCGATCGATCGATCTAAACCTCAGACCATTTTTTCTTTTTATGAATTTTCTTGAAGAACTTATAAACTCGCAATTAAAAATCAATATCTTAGTCTCTCAAAGCTAAACTGACTCAAAACTAAGTATTACTATTCTAAAACACCAAATTAGTGGGTTGTCTCCCACTCAAAGCTTTTTTTAACGTCAAAAATCTTGACAAACTTACCTTCTAATTTGGAACTGAGTTAGCACCAATAGATGCTTTGATGAAACTACCATCGTCTGAAATTTGCATCCTCATAACCTCCCTCATCATATCTTTTAAATAGTATTCCCCTTTGTTCTTAAAATCTGAGGGAAAAAATGCTTTAACCTTTGAAAAAGGTTTTGAGGTTCCTTTGCACTTTACCTTGTACTCAATTCCGTCTTCAGCTAGACTTTGAGGAATCAAAATCAGATGGATGTCCTTGTTGATCTTCTTTGATTTCTCATTGCCTTTTGTTTTTTGTCTTTTGAAGAGGGCTTTGGAGGTTCTTTACTCTCCACCTTTTGCTTGATCCCATCTCCATTTAGTGCTTGAGACTTCAAGACTGGTTGGGGATGCTCATCGATCTTTTCCAGGTTTATCTTACCTCTCTTTTTGATCCTAGGGGCTGCTTTCTTGAGGTTTGAGCTTCTTCTTTCAAGACTTCAGGAACGACCTGTTTATTACTAGACTCGGTTTGAGACTTTTATACTATCCTCCTTTTCTTCATCATATTGATCTTAGAAGCATTGATGTTGGGTACTATTGGATAATAGTAGCCCTTCTTGATCTTAGTGAAATAGATTTGCTTTTTAGGCATATCTATCACAGCTCCTATGGATGCTAGAAAAGGTTTTCCCATAACCAATTGCACATTTGAATTTCTCTCAGTATCTATGACATGGAAGTCGAGCGGGATAACACAACCTCCGGCTTGCACCATCACATTAGATATCAATCCATTGGATGATATGACAGAGTTGTTAGCTAGTGTAAAAGCTAGCTCTGATGGTTTAATGCCCTTTAGTCCCAACTTCTCAGCAACAATCTTGGACTCCTTTGACCTTGACTGGAACTACGAATTCTCCAGAATCTTGTAGCTTTGGAAGTCTTCTTAGTGGGATTATCTTGTTAGAATCATCATCATAGTACACCAGCTCTTCTTCATAAGTATCAGGCTCTTTGGGGCATTCAATCTTGAGTTATTTTAGTTGTTTAGAAATTTCATTAGCCTGGAGACGTTCTTTTCACCTTGATCAATCGATCCAAGTATGTGGATCGATCGATTTGCTACCTCTGGATCTCTACATATAACTAAGGGATCGATCGATCTTTTTGCTTGAATCATTCCCGAAGCTTCTAAAAACTGCAGAATTTTAATACTCAGCATTCTTTTTTCCAGTATATGAATTTATGCCTTTGCAGTAGCCCTTTGGGTTGTCTTCCACTTTCCCAGGAAGAACATCAGCTTGTCTCTTAACTGCTTATGGGCTTTGAGCAACTTGCAGATCTAGTTTCTTAACATGATTTGACAATGTTTCAAACTTATTGTTCAAATCATTATACATGATGTCAAGCTTCACATCCAGGTTCTTTTCATAATATTGTTGGCTTTCTAGAATCTCATTTATCATTGATTCGACCTTATTGTCTTGAGGGGGAGTTATTTGTTGAAACCCAGGTTAAGAGGCTGTTTGAAAACCTCTTGAGTTTGAGTTTTACACAAAACTCCTATTCTGGTTTCTTTGGACACCACTTCCTCCTGAGTTCTGACCGAATGCTTATCCTGATTTTTGCACAAAGATCTGCGACTGATTTGGATATATTTGGTCTTGTGGATTAGCCACATTAGTACTCCTCCAAGAGAGATTACATTTATTGAAGTCTTGATTATACACTCTCTATCCATGTCTATTAATGTAGTTCACTTTCTCTATATTCTGAGTTTCTTTAATAGCAAAACAATCAGCCTCTGTCTTCTCCACATCTTCGAAAAAACTGACATGTTTCTCACTTTGCTTTTTGAGAAGTTGAGTACGGAGTCCTTTCACCTCAGTAAGATCAGAAGATTCTGAACTGGTTGATCTTACTCTTCGATCATAGTCGGGGCAATGATTGTTATTGCTCTGAGCTTGATTGTCTATCAGCTGGTAAGCTTCATTCACATGCTTTGTCATGAAATCACCATTGCTAGCAGTATCAATAGAGAGTCGATACTATTGTTCTATACCCCTGTAGAAGGTATTGAGAAGACTTAGCTCAGAGAAGCCATGATGAGCAAGTCCCGAAGGTACTCCTTAAACTTGTCCCATGCTTCATAAAAGGTTCTATAGGACCTTGCTGAAATTGAGAAATCTTGTTTCTCATATTGTTGGTCCTCGTAGAGGTATAGAAGTGACTCATAAACTTTGATTTACACTTATCCCAAGTCTCCATAAAGTTAGCAGGCATCATCTTTAGCCATCTAAAAGCTCTATCAGCAAGAGGGTGATTGAAGAGCTTACAATGCATGAAGTCTTTAGAGAATCCATTGAGCTGAGTTGTGCAGCATATGTCCTTAAAGCTATCTATATGATCCGCTGGATGCTCAGTCGGCAAACCATGGAATTGGTTTTTTTCCTGAGCAACTGGATGAGCTGGAATGGGAACTATTAGTCCTGTCTTTGAGGCTGGCGAGGGTTTAGAGCATTCCTATTGATGAGGAAAGCTTCAGGGTTGTTGAAGTCTCCAACTAGTACCATGTTTTGATGTAGTGGGGAATTTCTGACATGTTCTGGTGGGTCTTGATTACCATTACCGCCTACTTGATGTTTCGGTGGCAATTGATTTCCGTTACCTCCTTGTTGTCCCGGTGGCACTTGATTGCCAGTTCCTCCTGGTTGTCTAATCACAACCTGATGTAGTCTTTGTTGAGGATTCTGGACATTTTGGTATTCAGGTAAGACCGGATTGTTGATAATAACGTTGTCTCCCATTGTGTTGGAAGAGCTTGCACTTTTTCTTGTTTTCTGGTTTGAGCGTTCTACTCTTGCTAATTCTCCGTTAGTGAGGTTGACTAGTTCAGATAATTTGTTAGATCTTCTGTTCATGCACCTGCAAAACAAAGACAAGCAGAAAGAACAAGATTAGCACTGAAAAATAAAGATCTTAGACTATATGCTAAGCAAAACTAAAAAGGCACAATTGGTCCCCGGCAACGGTGCCAAAAATCTGATAGGCTTAGGATTTTATCCTAAATCTACACTGCGGAGAACATATCCTCGTAGTATAGTAAATGGTTGAAATCTTCAGAGACCAGATTGTGCAACTCTCGGTTAGACTTTCATTTCTAGTTAAAACGGTAATAATAAGTAGTGTTTGATTTTAAAACAATAATTTAAAAACAGTAAATTAAAATGGTTTTTAAGCAATTAGAGAAAACGCTAATCGTTAGGGAATTCCACAGGTTATCAGATTTGAAGTTCAGGTTGACATGCAAGTTTTATTAAATGAAAGTGGTTCTCAACTCAAAAGACAAAGATAGGCTAATTTCCTCCTGAAGTATTAGACCCCTATAATCGAACTACCCAAATATAAACTCCTGACGTATTTAAACAATTCAATCATGCAATGATTTCAGATTTGATATGTTCATAAGCATCAAAGACAATACTTCCGCAAGAAGAGACACTTACTCATCTAGACTAGGTCGGGTTTCTAAACCAAATCCCTTTGTATTTATTAACCTAATATCATGAACTATGTGGACATGCTAATTCAAGCAATGATAACAGATCTAGACGAAGAAACTAACAATTCAAATTCATAATGTCAAACCCTAACTATCAAATCCTGATTTCCCTAGGATAAACCCTAAAACCTAACAAAGTGACTACTCAGACATGACTAAGCAATCAACAATCATCATCATTAAAAGAAAACAAATAAGAGAATTGAATTGTATCAAAAGTAAAGACAGAGTTCCAGAAATCTTCTCCAAATACAGGGTTGAAAATCTCCTTCTCTCTAAAAAGCTCTCAAAGTAATTGAAGAAGAAGGATCGATCATGGCAATTTCACTAAGGAGATCGATCGATCCAATCATGGATCTATCGATCCAAAGCTCCAGGAGATCTATGGAGAATCATATTGATCGATCTCATCCTGGATCAATCGATCTTGGAAGGAAAATAACGACGGATCGATCGATCCATACTTGGATTGATCGATCCATGCACCCGAACCAACTTGGAAATTATCAAAAAGACGCATTCGTCCTCAAGACTTATGAAGAGTTTTCCTTATTAGAATAGGTTTTTCTTAATTTTTAGATCATTATAAATAGTCTTAGGCTTAGTTTTAGGGAGACAAACATTACACAATTATAATTATTTTACTTTGAGAGCTTTTCAGAGAGAAGGATATTTTCAACCCTGTATTTGGAGAAGATTTCTGAAACTCTGTCTTTACTTTTTAATACAATTCGATTCTCTTATTTGTTTTCTTTTAACAATGATGATTGTTGATTGCTTAAGAATGTATGAGTAATCACCTTGTTAGGTTTTAAGGTTTATCCCAGGGAAATCAGGATTTGATAGATAGGGTTTGACATTATGAATTTGAATTGTTAGGTTCTTATTCTAGATCTGTTATTATTGCTTGAATTAGTCTGATCATCTAGTTCATCATATTAAGTTAATAAATACAAAGGGATTTGGTTTAGAAACCTGACCTAGTCTAGATGAGTAAGTGTCTCTGCTTGCGGAAGTATTGTCTTTGATGCTTATGAACATATCAAATATGAAATTATTGCATGATTGAATTGTTTAAATATGGCGGGAGTTTGTATTTGGGTAGTTAGATTATAGGGGTCAAATACTTCGGGAGGAGATTAGCCTAACTTTGTCTTTTGAGTTGAAAACCACTTTCATTAATAAATCTTGCATGTCAACCTGAACTTCAAACCTGATAAATTTCCTAGCGCCTAGTGTTTTCTCTAATTTCTTTTAAAAACCGTTATAAATTATTGTCTTGTTATAATTGTTTTAAACCAACCAACTTTTCTTAATTTCATCTTAGCTAGAAACGAACGTTTAATTGAGAGTTGCACAACATGGTCTCTGTGGAAAATCGACCCTATCTATACTATAAGGATATGTTCTCTGCAGTATAAATTTAGGAATTAAAATCATGAGCCTATCAAATTTTTGGCGCCATTACCAGGGACCAATTGTACCTTTTAAGTTTTACTTAGCATCTAGTCTAAGATTTTTATTATCCAGTGTTAATCTCGTTCTTTCTGCTTGTCTTTGTTTTACAGGTGCATGAACATAAGATCTAACAATTCATATGAATTAGTCAACCTCACTAACGGAGAATTAGCAAGAGTAGAACGCTCAAACCAGAAAGCAAGAAAAATTGCAAGCTCTTCCAACACAATGGGAGACAACGTTATTATCAACAATTCGATCTTACCTGAAGACCAAAACGTCTAGAATCCTCAGCAAGGAGTACATCAGTTGGTGATTAACCAACCAGGAGGAAACGGCAATCAAGTGCCACAAGGACAACAAGGAGGAAATGGCAATCAATTGCCACCAAAACTACAAGTTGCGGTAACGGTAATCAAGACCCACCATAACATGTCAGAAATCACCCACTACATCAAAACATGGTACTAGTTGGAGACTTCAACAACCTTGGAGTTTTCCTCGTTAATAAAAATGCTCTACACCCTCGCCAGCCTCAAAGACAGGACTATCAATTCCCGTTTCAGCTTATCCAGTTGCTCAGGAAAAACGAATTCCATGGTTTGTCGATCGAGCATCCTATGGATCATATAAACAGCTTTGAGAACATATGCAGCACCACTCAGCTCAATGGAGTCTCTAAAGACTTCATGCATCCTAAGCTATTCAATCACTCTATTGCTGATAGAGCTCTTAGATGGTTAAAGACACTGCCTGCTAACTCTATAGAGACTTGGGATGAGTGCAAATCGAAGTTTCTAAGCCACTTTTATACCTCTACAAGGACCAACAATCTGAGAAACAAGTTCTCTCAATTTCAGAAAGGTCATGTATAATCTTTTTATGAAGCATGGGACATGTTTAAGGAGTACCTTCGGGACTGCCTTCATCATGGCTTCTCTGAGCTATGTATTCTCAATACCTTCTACAGGGTATAGAACAGCAGTATCGACTCTTTCTTGATACTGCTAGCAATGGTGACTTCATGAAAAATCATGTGAATGAAGCTTACCAGCTGAAAAACAATCTAGCTCAGAGCAATAGCAATCACTGCCCCGGCTATACTCGAAGAGTAAGATCATCTAGTTTAGAATCTTCTGGTCTTACTGAGGTGAAATGACTCCTTACTCGACTTCTCAAGAAGAAAAATGAGAAACATGTCAGCTTTGCTAAAGATGTGGAGAAGATTGAGGCTGATTGTTTGGCTATTTCAGAACCCGAGAATGTAGAGGAAGTGAACTATATTTAGCCAAGGATAGGGAGTGTACAATCAAGGCTTCAACAAAGGTAATCTTTCTTGGAGGAGTGCTAATGTGGCTAATCCACAAGACCAAGTGTATCCAAATCAATGGAAGATCTTTGTGCAGAAATCAGGACAAACATTCGGTCAGAATTCAGGTGGAAGTGGTTTCCAAGGAACTTAGAATAAGAGTTTTATGTAGAATTCAAACTCATGAGGTTTTCAAACAGCCTCTCATCCTGGGATTCAACAAACAACTCCCCCTCAAGACAACAAGGTCGAATCAAGGATAAAGGAGATTCTAGAAAGCCAGCAACGTTCTGAAAAGAACCCGAATGTCAAGCTTGACAGCATGTATAATGATTTGAAAAATAAGTTTGAAACATTGTCAAATCATGTAAAGAAGCTAGATCTACAAGTGGCTCAAACCTTGAAGCAGTAAAGAGACAAACTGGTGTTCTCCCAGGGAAATTGGAAGACAACCCAAAAGGCTACTGCAAAGCCATAAATTCAAGTGCTGAGAAGAAGAATATTGAGTCTAAAAATTCTGCAGATTTTAGAAGTTTCGGTAATGATGCAGGCAAAGAGATCGATCAATCCCCTAAGGGATCGATTGATCCATTTATCCGTATAGAGGCAGCAGATCGATCAATCTGCATACTTGGATCGATCGATCCAGGTGAAAAAGGTGTCTCCGGGAAAAACGATTGATCGATCCACATTGGATCGATTGATCGATCCACATTGGATCGATTGATCGATCCACATTGGATCGATTGATCCATCGGACCATATCTAAAAAAGATGAGATCGATCGATCTCCATCCGAATCGATCGATCCCCCTTGCAGACTACTGAAATTTCTAAACAACTAACCGAACTCAAGATTGAATGCCCATAAGATTCTGATACTTCTGAAGAAGAGTTGGTATACTATGACGAAGATTCTAACAAGATAATCCCACTAAGAAGACTTAAAATGTTACAAGATCCTGGCGAATTCTTAGTTCCAGTCAAGATCAAAGGAGTGATCTTCATAGAATCACTCTGTGATATATATAGGGACTAACGTTAACGTCATGTCCAAGATTGTTGCTGAAAAGTTGGGACAAAAATGCATTAAACCGCCAGAGCTAGCTTTTACACTAACTAACAACTCTGTCACATCCTCTAATAGATTGATCACCAATGTGATGGTGCAAGTCGGAGATTGTGTTATCCCGCTCGACTTCCATGTCATAGATACTGAGGGAAATTTATATGTGCAATTGGTTCTGGGAAGACCCTTTCTAGCATCCGTAGGAGCTGTGATAGATATGCTTAAAAGGCAAATCTATCTTACAAAGATCAAGAAGGGCTACTATTATCTAATAGTGCCCAACAACAATGCTTCTAAGATCAATATGATGAAGAAAAAGAAGGTAGCACAGAAACCTCAAGCCAAGTCTAGCACTAAAGAGATCATTCCCGAAGTCTTGAAAGAAGAAACCCAAACCTCAAGCAAAATTGCAGCCCCTATGATCAAAAAGAGGGGTAAGATAAACTTGTCAAAGATCGATGAGCATCCCCAACCAATCATGAAGTCTCAAGCATTGATTGGAGAAGGAATCAAGTAAAGGATGAAGGGTAAAGAAACTCCAAAGCCCTCATCAAAAGTCAAAAACAAAGGTCGTGAAAAATCAAAGAAGATCAACAAGGACGTCCATCTGATTTTGATTCCTCAAACACTAGTTGAAGACGAAATTGAGTACAAGGTAAAGTGCAAAGGAACTTCAAAACATTTTTCAAAAGTTATAATTGGCAGTCTTAACTCCCGATTTTGCTATCTCTACGAACTGGAATACCAGACACAAGGAGTGCCATTACTTCCCGACCGCGGAAGGATCGCCTTCGACCAGGATCATAATCTCGGGTTCCATCATGACTTCTATGATTTGAGGAACATCATCTCACATATGACGCCCATGGGATCAGCTATGGACTCCTCCTCGAACCTTCACCTAGGTGACTAGGCCGACCGAGGTCCATCCCACCCCCTCCTTCATTGTCTAATCCGCTTGTTATGCTTTGAACCTTGGTTGCTTGTTGTGATTGTTTTTTCTACTTGTTGCTCATGATCAAAATGTCTTTAAATGTTTAATTCTTTAATGTTATCTCTATCTTGTCCTTCCTTGAGTCTAACCCAACAATTTTGGATTACACAGAGACTGTGTAATTCGAGTTTGGGGGAGGATTCGGAAGGACAACCCTTGTTATTTAATGAAATCTTCTTGTTTGTTCCTTTGTCTCCAACTTGCAATGCATTTCATATAGAATGTATTAGCATTCAGAAACTCATAAAAATTTGATTTTTCTTTTTTGAAAATTGTTCTTCAAAAACAGAGTGTCATTTTCATTTCATGTAGTTGTATATAGGATGTTGCACATGCTTAGGGAACTAGGAAGGTGATAACCGTGTAAGTATGTTGTTTTCTCATAAAGTGTTAATGCCTTGTTTCTTGTTGTCTAATGCATTCTGAAATTGTCCGAAGTAAAACCGCACCATACTTGGAATGTGAATTTGCATGATCACTTGTCTCCTGAAGCATGTTGTGATTTGAAGTTTGTTCCTATATATTAGAACTTGAATTTGAATGCTTAATTATCATGTTTGTGTGTTGAATATGAACTCATAGATAGAATATACATACTTGAGTTATCTTCTACCTTGTACCACTCTTGCTAACCCAAGTAGAATCCCCACCTTTTAACCTTGCCTTCTTTCAAACTCTGAATTTACTACTGAGTGGTAGGAATTTTTATGGAATGAGCTTGGTATAAAGTGTTAAGTTCGAACTGACAGGAATAGGGTCTCATGTAGTTCTGGTCCATGCTTTTTGGACTAGATAGGACTAGGTGGGATTCGATTTCAATTGTTGGTTTTGGGTGGAAATGAATGAAAAGGGTATCGGTAGTTGGTGACAATGGGAAGTTTTAAGGAAGAACCTTAGGAGATGAAAAGAAAAAGAATCAGAACATGCTAGTATAAAGTTTGGGGGAACGTTAATGTGCCAAAAAAGTATGGCTAGTAAAGAATGAAAATATGACAATGAATGCAAAAGGGTAAAACCCAAAAGATAGTGAAAATAAGAAGGTCAATAGCCATTAAGTGTTTAAGTGATGAAGTTCCTTAAGCAGCTAGCAATATCAAAGAAAGAGAAGTCTCTCCTAAGGGTAACAAAGAAAGAATGAAAAATGAGAATTAAAATAGGTTGATCACTTGAATTTTCAAAAGGGTAGAACTAGGACGCATCTCTGGGTAGAATTAGGAAACTTTAGGTTTCGTTAGCATTGGGTAAATGAGGTCTTATTTCTGTATGCATCTAAGTGTTCTTACCTTTAGCCTACTGCTAAAGCTCATTCCCTTTTTGAGAGAACCCTTGTTCTGGATTACTAACCACTGCATGAAGGGGTCATTTTTACTCCTTAACCTGTCCTTGACCAAATGAGTTCATTGAAGGCACATGACTTGATCCATGGTTCCTGATTAATGAATGTTAAAGGGACACACGGATTTGAATGCATTGTGGAAGTTGGAATTGGTCTGTGATGATCTTTGATGAGTATGGCTAACGTTTTTAAGTAGGATGAACTTAGGATTACATTCTATAACTAGTAACCAGGACATTTACATTACATGTGTTTGCAGCATGTTTTGGTTCTGAGTTCCCACTTTCAAACCTCACTCTCAGACTTCTGAATTATTTGCTTGAGGGCAAGCAAGGATTTAGTTTGGGGGGAGTTGATGACTCTGAATTTTCACGGATTTTGTATATCAATTAGCATCAATTTTGAGGTCTAAAAGCGTGCATACATCACATTTATGGTTGATTTCATTAAGTTTAGGATACTTTTGCATTAGAATTTGCATATGCACGCATTTTGGAGATTTTTCAGGACTTTCAGGAGTTTTTAGGAAGGGTTTGCGAGATTTCAGAAAAGTAGCACTTAACATTGAATGGAGCAGCACTCAGCATGGAATGGACTGGATCTACCTTAGAACCAAGGCAGGATCGATCTCAAGACTATGCAGGATCGATCTCAAGCACTTCTGCATCAAAGCAGGATCGATCCCAGCTCAGCACTTTCAGGATCGATCCCAACACTTACCAGATCGATCCCATAGCCACTTCAGATCGATCACAGATCGATCCCACCTAAGCAGGGATCGATCTCCACTCTTACTTGGATCGATCTCCACCTCTCTCTTTCGACGAAGTTTGTGAAGTGTCGAACGAAGCTAAGGAAGTGCACGAAGTTGAAGCAGGACTAAGAAGAAAACAAATGAGATCGATCTCACATATGTCTGGATTGATCTCAAGTACTCAATGCCGGGATCGATCCCAACCTCAGACACACTTTGGACGCATCTCAGCTGGATCGATCCCATGCAAGCATCCTCAGCTCGGATCGATCGCGCACTCACCAACTCGAAGCCAAACACGCTCCGACCCAACCAACTCAAATCCGGATACAACCTGAATCAAGGCCCAAGATCCAAGACAATGATTAGCATTTTGTCTTTAGTGCGAATTAGGGCTTTTCTCTGAACACTATAAAAGCCCTAATTCGCCCCCATCTGCACAAGCTTTAGTTTTTCTTTCCTTTTTAGATTTTGTCTTAGGTTTTTCATTTCCTTAAGTTGTTCTTCATGTTCTTGGTGTAAAAACCATATTTCTTTCAAGTTCTTAATTATTCTTCTGTTTTTCTTTAGTTTCCTTGCTTAGCTTTACCTTGTTGCATATCTGGTGCATGTTGATTTACCTTTTAAGCTTTAATATCATGTTTTAGTTTTACTGTTTCATTGCTANTTCCTTAAGTTGTTCTTCATGTTCTTGGTGTAAAAACCATATTTCTTTCAAGTTCTTAATTATTCTTCTGTTTTTCTTTAGTTTCCTTGCTTAGCTTTACCTTGTTGCATATCTGGTGCATGTTGATTTACCTTTTAAGCTTTAATATCATGTTTTAGTTTTACTGTTTCATTGCTATTCTTCATCTGTTTTTCCCAGATCTGCATGTTTAGCTTTAAGGTTATGTTTGTTGTTTCATCTGCTTCAACTCCCATGAGTAGTGAGTAGTTCACTACGTTCCTGATGATGGGGGGTAGATTAGGGTTGATGTTTTGGGTTGCCTTAGTACCTAAGTTGATTGTTCTTAGATCCCTTCGGTTCCACCTCAGCTTAATGTTGATTGTACTTCTACCCGGAAGGGACGAAGACCCGCC
>OVBE01006718.1:0-19437 GCA_900406425.1 Iberis pinnata | reverse complement strand
TATATATATATAGTTTTAAAATTTTGGAGCCTATACAATTTGGAACTCTAGACTAATATCTCACCAGCTCTAGGCCAATGTTTCACTAATACTGCCAGTCTTTATAAAATGAGTTGCTTTAGCATAACATTTCAAAATAAAGACCGTTTAAAATATATATTAAAATTAGAAAAAAGATTGCAAATTCGTGTATTTGTTTTGCTTGAATTCATGACCGATTATGCATATTATATAATAAGAAGATTAATTAAAAATGATGAAGTATTAAAATATTGGTTAAAGGAATGACGTGGTCGATAGTTTCCAAAGTACGATATGGTCTATTTTAGGAAATGAAATCATTTTAGGTTTTTCTAACGACATCGAGTTTTAGTACTTATATAAGGGGTTTTAGTTTATTGTAAAATTTAACACTTTGATTAACCAAAAAACCTTAGGACGCAGAGGATTTGCCTCCATCATTTATTATTATTTTTTTTAACCTAAATTTGCAGAAGAATTCACGACATGAAGATAGTGTAGCTTACGTGTAGCATAGAGAGGAGTTTTGGTGTCTTTGAAGCCACGAAAGATGCCTTGCATTGAAAGAGATAGAAGCAATGCAGGAGCACCTAATGATCTTATAGTCAAGTACTTGTGTCCTTGTGCTAACACTTCTGAATTCTGATCATCATCAAATTAAAGTCAACTCCAATTTAGTCAAACATTTTGTTCTATTTAATATATACACACTCTCTGTTTCAAAATATATGTAGTTTAAACTTTTACACACATTTAAAAAAAATTCATTTAGTTTAACTTTTTTAAGAAAAAATTGTATTCCAATTAAATAGAACAAATTGTTACTAACAATTATACTTTTTAAAATATACTCCATCCGTTTAATTTTACTAACAATTAAAAATATATGTAGTTTAAGATTTTTACATTTACATATTAAAACGTACAATTATTTTACTAACAATTATTTTTTTAAAAAAAAAACAAGGATCAAGTGGCCTAGTGAATGTGTTACTGATGTTGCCTTGTTATCATATCAGGGTTCGAACCTGACCACTCGCATAACGAATGTATTTTCTTCTATTTATAGAGTTTAAGTTACTGGGCTAGCCAATTGTGGCCCATATATATGTGAAAAAAACAATTATATTTTTTTACACACATATTAAAAAAGTATAATTAGTTTACTAACAATTACTTTGAATCAAATTTTTATCTCTAAAACAACAATTATTTTGAAATAGACTGAGTATATTATATTATGTGCATGTTATTATATACTATAAACTTACTGGTTTCACTCCCATTATGCCTAGAAGCACCTTAGAACTGAAAATCAAAGTAATGGCTTGAACAAGTCCCAATATTAACCCTATGATCATGGCCGTTGATGCTGATTTTATATTCTTTTTCCCTTTTTTATTAGTTTTGTTTCCGCTATTAAACTTTGTATCTGAAGCTAACAAAAGAAGAAACTAATTAGTTACTTTATTACATTATTTTTAGAAAAATAATTTTTTAGAAATCTGTAAACGTAATTTTTTTAGGGAAGTTTAAGAACATAGACTTCAAGCACAAATACAAAGATAATCAACATATTTTAATATCAACCAGTGTGTTTTCATTTTGAAAAAAGAAGAAGAAGAAGTAACTGTTCAGAAAACAAAAAAAAGTTTATAAAAATAACACACTCCCTCCTTTTTTTTAATATAAAATGTTATTATATTTCTACGTAAATTTTAAAGATACTAAATACAAAACTAAAGTATTGAGTTTTTATTAATAAGTATGAATAACAACTACGACCATTTCTATTGGTTAGAAACTTTAACAAAAAAAATTCTACCTAATAATATAATAATATTTCTATTTTAATTTTATTTCTTGATTATTTTTTTACTAATTAAACCAATAAAAAATTATAAGAAATTTTGTTGGAACCACTTCTAATTTTTAGAAGTGATTCTAGATTATCTCTCTTATTTTTCTAATATTTTTAAATAATTTATTATTAAGAAAATATGTTAGAACCATTGACGGAGAAGCTCTAATGTGCACATTTTTAACAAAAAGAAGTAAAAATATTTAATGTGCACATTTTAGCAAAAATAGAAACAGAGTAATAAATAAAAGCAGAAAACAAATGATAATTAATTTGTGTGGATCATGCTAATTAATGGTAATTAACACACAATGATAGCAAATTAAAGGACTAAAAATCTATTTCCCCCTTGGTAGTATCATATAGCACCAGACGCATTTAAACTTAAAACCTAATGCTAAATAACCATAATTTAAAAGTTAAATATCTGATTACCTATTTCAATTCTTCGAAACTTATAAACCCCTAAAACCAAAACTCGAAACCATAATCCATCTATGTACTGGTTTTCGAAACTAGAATCCAAGACATAACATGCCAATACTTAGGTGGATTCCAATTTCGAACTTTGTTTTTAGGAATTTATAAGTTTTGAAAGATTTGAAATGAGGGTAATGAGATATTTAACTTCTAAATTATAGTCATTTAGCACTAAGTCTTAAGTTTGAGTGTATCTAGTGCTATATGATATCGTTATGGTAATAAATTTGGCGATTGAGGTTTTTTTTACCTGCCATTTGCTGCGGTTGATTAATAACATTATTTGTTGGTGACGCAACGCCTTTTTCCAAAGAATCTTGAACAACTGAAGGATCTGCATGAACAAGATTTGATTTGTTTGCTTTTTCTTCTTCTTCTAATTTCATTTTCTCCATTGTATCTTCTTCTGCTACAAACGAAGTTGTAACACTAACAATTGGAAAAATTGTTATTCTTGAAGCTTGATTGAATATAGCAATTGATACTCCAACCGCTGCTAACTCAACCGCTCCTAAACGCCCGATAAAAGCGGTATCAATTAATGAAGCTAAAGGATCAGAAGCAAACGCCAAAGCTGCTGGAAATGCTATGCTTAATATTTCTCGACCAATTGCATCCATACTGAATACATGCCTGTCAAATTTTTATATACAAAAAAAGAAAATGTTATATGCATCATTTAGTAATTTAAGTGAAAATTTTAAAAAAATTATACGTATATTAATAAAAAAAATTATCCATCCGTTTTGAATTAGTTGTATTTAAAAAAGATTTTAGAAAATTTTTAAAAATATATATTTAAGTTTTTGTTTTAATCCTAATTAATACATCATATTATTTTGTTTTAGTACTTAACAAGCTGAAAATATAAAGAAAGTTGAAAATTTTAGCTAAAATATGCTTTATAAACATAAAAAATACTTAGAATAAGACAAAATTTTAAACTATAAAAAATAATTTTTTAAAAGCGGAAGAAGTAAAAGTTCAGTTATTATCTTTTAAAAAGTAAAATGACGATTGTTATTTTTCATGAAATTTTGAGATTAAATTTTGATTTTAATAGCTAAATTTGTAATTCAAAAAAATTTAAAAAGTTGAAAATTTTAGCTAAAATATTCATTAAAAACATAAAAATACTAATAATAAAACAAAAATTAAAACTATAAAAAAATAATTAAAATAAAACGGAATAAGTAAAAGTTCGGTTATATTTAAAAAATAAAATGAAGATTGTTATTTTTCATGAAAAATTTGAGATTATATTTGGATTTAATAGCTAAATTTGTAATAAAACTTAAAACGATAATAAATTTTTAAAAATTCAAATTTTAAACAACATTTACTCTAAAATGGAGAAAGTACTAATTAATCTTTACCATTTCATGTATGAACATATATATATATATATATATATATATATATACATATAATGATGAGTGTTTTTTTTATTTTTATGAAAAATTTGAGATTAAATTTGGATTGTAATAGCTAAATTTGTAATAAAAACATAAAACCATAATAATTTTTTTTTAAAAAAACTCAAATCTTAAACAACATTTACTCTAAAATGGAGAAAATACTAATCTTTACCATTTTTTTTTAATAAAAAATCTTTATAACAATTTCATATATGAACATTAAACTTACGTTAAATCTTTGAAGATAACAAGAAATGGTAGAGGTTTAATGACACTTGTTGGAATTGAAGTATGATCATTAGTTTCTGTCATCGATCGATCTTTCTTCTGTTTCTGTGATTACAAAATATTGTAAGTGTTTATTTTTTTTTATGAAGAATCGTATAAGCAAAGTGAAGCTTAATATATAGAAACTATGTATATAAATGTATATAGACACGTAATGAGCATGCATATCTATAGTATTTTAATTTTGTAAACAAAAAAGTTTGATTTCTCACTTTTATTTTATTGAGAAAGATGGCTTTTCCTTCACTAATTTTTGTTTTTTTCATGCTCTTTATTTCCAACCAAATTAAAGACATCATCAATATATACAATATGGATTCTTTTCTTCTTATATAAATTAGAATTTAGTGGGTTATTATTATTATTATTATTTTTTGATGACTCTGATATCCGGACTCTCGAAAGACTCAGACTAGGTTCAAAGCGTCCGCAGTCGCTAAGGATATCCAAGAGGACCGTCGAAATTCACCCTATATTAATTGACGGTGGCCGAAATTCGAACCTAGGTAGCGGAACTCACATATGTGAGCCCTTTACTACCAGAGCTAAAAGTCCCGGTTGGGTTACTATTATTAATTAACTCATACAAAATGGATCCCTTATTTAAATTATAAAAATATTAAATGTATATTTTTATTTTTTGTAATTTTTAAATTATTTTAATATTGATTGATATATTTAGATATAAGTAAATAAATGATTTTTTAAAAGAAATATCATAAATAAAATAAATTTTCTTAATTTATGGATAAAAGTATGTACTCATGAACTATATATAACAAAATATGATAATAGATTTATTATGAAAGGATTCGCATTATTTTTTTCTTTAAAAGATTTTATTACTTAGATTCATCATACGGACAGAGAATTTATTTCTCGGTAGATCCTCATTTATTTTCTTAATATCTTCCACTAAAAAAGTTTGATCATTTTGCATAATTGAAGTTCACTAGTTGCCAAAATACTTATCTTTATCATTAATAACACAATTAACAAGTTGAAAGCTTCTTTGTTATACAAAGTTAATTAACTTAATAAAAATTTTAAATATAAGTTAAGGGAAAGAGATAGTTGAAAAAAAGACTCATTTAAAGATGGCAACATAGACCAACACAAGTGATTTGTTTGTACATAGTGCGTGTCGTGTATGTAATTGTTTTTGTAAGATAAGGCTATTTTTTTCCCAAAGCATCCATGTCTATTTCTTTACCAATATTACCACTTCTCAAATTCATAACTTACAAAAAAAGACACATAAAATAAATAGTTAATAATTATGAGTAGATTGAGAAAAAATGATGATGACTAGATTTATCAATTTTTTGATGATCTTGGTATCCGAAGTCGTAAAAGATTCTGACTAGGTCTAAAGCGTTCGCAGTTGTCAAAGGTATTCAGGAAGACCGCTGAAATTCAACTCATGTTAATTAACGGTAGCCGGGATTCGAATTCAGGTGGCAGGATTCACAGCTGTGAACCCTTTATCACCAGAGTTAGAAATTCCGGTTGACTAGATTATCATTTTAGTTAATAGACGAAAGAGTTTTAATTTTATTAGGTTTGTAATATGTCTCAATTAAATAAATATATACGACATACACATTAATCTGAAATAGATAAAATGAATGGGTTATGTGAATTTATAATTTTCATAATTAATTACATTGTTTAGATCTATGAAAAAAATAAAGTAAATATGTTTTGTATATTTGTACTCATTCCATTTCTTTTTTAAGTTGTATATTTTGAGATTTACACATAGCAAATAAATTATTTTCCTTGCTAATATATATATATATATATATATATTAATTGAATTTGTGAACATAGTGAAGCTATATAATATATCAAGTTGAATTGGTATGTGTAACATTAGGAAATAAAACTTATATATTAAGAAAATATATGAAATAAAAAATATTCATTTTTTGTTAAATCTCAATATATAGATAATATATTTTTGGATTATATATGTTAACTCAATACATTAGCACATATTTTATAGTCTTTTTTCACCATCATAACCATACACTAAAGAAATGAAACTATCCTTTATCTTAAGATATATACACTTTTAATTTGAGATATAACATATAAATGCTATAGCAATCAAAGAACTTAATTATGAGATCTAAGAAGAAGAGAAAAAACAAATTTTACCTTGTATGAAGTCAACACTTATATAAGTAATCACGTGAACTTGAAGATGAGTATTTGAGAGATTTATAAAGAAGACAATTAATAGGCGTGTGCCAGTCTAATAAGTATGTTCAAACACTTGGCTCCTATTTATACACAAAATTCTATTGATATTTCTCTCTCTTATTTTTGTCCATATGTTTTTTCCAAACTTTGCTTTATGTTTAAAGTAATATGCACATCTTACTTTATTTACTTTAATAAATTTGTTTTTTTAAACAACTTTATAACATTTTCTTTTAAGTTGGGTAAATTAGCTATGGAAATGATTGGACTTGTAAATATATGTTTATAGCTTTGTATGAAGATAATTCAGCTATGTATTAGAATTGGTGATAAGATTTCTGAGATTATTAATTTTTCGGTTTTAAAATCAAATTTTTATATAATTTTTAAAGATTTAACAACTCATACATATTACGCAAAAATATAATCAATCTCGCTGTTTTGTTGGAATGCTTCAATAACGAATTGTAACATTTCACCACTAATATGTGAACCCTAATATTTTATCTTAATCGTAAATCCATCACTATCTAACGATTATATATGATGTTTGAAAAAAGTTTAAAGACTTGTTCGTTGGTCTTATATATCACCACACATTTTTTATATATGCTTTATCTTCACTCATATAATATCAAAAGTAACTTCTCGGTAGATCATTCATTCATAGATCACTCTAATACAAATATGTTTAATTGTAAAATTCTAATACAATGATTCAAAAGGTTCTCATAATACAAGACCAAAGACATCTGATTACAATTGAATTTAATCTTTTCATTTTCTAAAAATGTCCATAAAATATTATAAAATGCAGTTAACCTTATCATTTGCTTAAGAGAGAAAAAAATCAAGATAAACCCCAATAGCAATAAATCTCTTCGCATCGCAATTTCTATTGTGTCTACTTGACATTTCATTAGTGGAGACTAAATAAAACCTTCATAATAAAGATTCTTACTATCTTTTTTTTGAAGCAGTTTTCTCGTCATGTTAACTCTTTTTCTTTGTCTCATCTTCACCCGATTCAATTATATCTATTTTGGTAATGTTCATCCAATGCAAAAGTTACTAAATGGATATGTGACCAGAAAAATAAATTTTTTTGGTGATATAAATAGTAAAATCAATTCTTTTAAGCTTTCATCACACATTATCATTTCTCAATAAACCCTAATATTGCATAATTATGTTTTGTATATAAAACTTAACACATCACTTTCCAACAATATATGTATATATAAACTTATATAGTTTTTGTTAGCAAACATTTATAAAATGCATATATTTGCTACGTTGTTAAACCGTTCAGACTACAACGATATAACACATTACTAATCATCGAAGCCTAACTAAATTTTGCTTATGCTTTGATCTCTTGGCCCAAGACGATTAAGATAAAGATAATCGGACGGTACATCACTAATCATATAAAGTATGAAGTAACATACTTAACCAAATCGAAAAATATATGATTCTTTTTGTATTAAAAACATCAGTTTTTTGGCTGATGATCTTTTCCCCTTTGGTAGTATCATATAGCACCAGATACACCTAAACTTAAGACAAAGTGTAAAATAACCATAATTTAATATTTAAATATATGTTTACCCCTATTTCATATCTTCGAAGCTTATAAACCTCTAAAGCCAAAGCCGCTCCTACTCTCTCCCAAGCACAACTATCGATGATCATCTTTTAGCGGTTTTCCTCGTTGCCGCTGGCGGCATAGCGTGCTGGCTTTGTCATCAGTTTCCTTTCTTTTGCTTGTTCTCGTTTTTTTCCTTATCGTTCTTTTTCTTTTCTCTGTTTCAAGCTTGCTCAACGTTCATCAATGGTAAAGTTCAATACTTCTCCAAAGATGATGGTTCTCGCCTACTCACCTCTTATGAGTCTCCTGCTATCATAGTTGCTCACTTCAAACCCGATGATGTTTTGTTTTCAAAGTCGAAGCCTTGTATGTCACAAATTTCTCTGATCAAAACCTTGAATCTTCACTTGATGTCTGCATTCTTTCACCATCAACCTCTTCAAAGACTCGACGACTACCTTTCCTTGGCTCAATATCTTTTTTAGCTTGGAGTAGAAGACGTTTCAAGCAACTACAAGCTCTTCGGTTGGAGGTGATGGAGTTGTTGTTTGTAGAGGAGCATAAATTGTTACACTTACTGGCGTAAACACTTCCAACCTTCACCTACACAGTGGATGATTGTGACTCGGCTTAGAAGCGAAGTGGTACTAAGCCTTTTTCAACTATGTTCAATGGTGAATGTAGTTACTGGTTATCTAGAAGAAGCGTACACCTCTGTCACGGTATTGGCGGTAGTCTCATTTTCTTTGGGATGTTTCTAGGAACTGGTTCATTGGATCTAGTTGTTTGGGAGCTATCTTTGACACTCTCACCGGCCCATGCTTCATGTTTTGCGTTTTCATGCTCTATCTTTAGAGTAGTTGGTGGTCCTTCACCTTCGCATCTCTCTCACTCGGGTTTGAGTGTTGTTGTTGGATCCATGGTCTACTCCTCAATGTAAAAGTTTTCTCTAGGATTGATTTTCAAATATGGGTTAGATAAAGCACTACCAAAATCTAGATGTGGACCTTTCCTCTTCTACCTACTACAGTCAGGTCTGTTCTTCAAGGTAATGAAATATTTTTCTTTATCTTTTCCTTTGAACATCTCTGTAAAAGCGAATTTGAATCTTGTGGCTACAAGACCGAGTAATTTGATGAAAGATGTTTAGTCTAATTGTTTGGATTGCATAGAAAATTTTTGGTGGCCTAGCTCTTTTAGGATTGAGTTGTTCATAAGCTGCATATTTCCAATTTCAAATTTGGAGCATTTTGCAGTTTTCTCGGCTTCTCTTGACATTCTAATTTTACCTTATATTGAAGTTTCTACTAGCTTTGATCTAGTTTTTTCGGACTCATTTGATATTTTGAATTTACCTTGTATTGAGGTTTCAACTAGTTTTGATCTAGTTTCTTCGGGTTCCTTTAATATCTCAAATTTACTTTGTATTGAGGTTTCTTTTACTAGCTTTAGTCTAGTATATTTTAAAGCTAGGAGCTTAGACTCATTTACTAGCTATGATGTCTACTTTGTTGTAGATGTAGTGTGGATTGTGCAAGTTAACCATGATCTCGCTATCCAATTTGCTATAAGAAGTCATTTCCCTAGTCAATTATTCACAAAAATCATGTATGGAGTGCTCGTTGCGAAGGCTTTAGATTTGGACTTGTACTTCTTCTCGGTAGTAGAAGAGAACTTCTTAGACACAAGTGTATGTTATTACGCTAAAGTGTTATTCTTCCTTTGCTTGGGACTTATTGCCAATGAGTGTCGAATGTTCCTTCAAAATGTTTTGGTGCACTCTTATTTTTTTTCTATCTTTCATGGTTTTGTTACCGTTTTTACCATTTGGTTAGCGAATGTTTTAGTCAAGTTAATTTTAGTTTGTGTAATCATCTGCTCTTTTAATGGAGTGTAAATTTTTATATTAAGTAATAAAATATTTGGTTTGAAAAAAATAATCCAATCTCGTTGCTTTGATGGAATGCTTCAATAATCGGTTGTAACATTTCAGCCCCATTTCAAGGATCCAATACTTTATCTCCATTGTAGGCCCCTCGCTATCTAACGATAATGTGTGATGTTACATAAAACTTTAAAGACTGGTATGTTTGTCTTGCAGATCACCACACATTTTTTACATATGCTTTATCCTCACTCATACAATATCAAAAATAACTTTTTAGTAGATCATTTATTTCTAGATTACTCCAATATAAACACATTTAATTATAAAATTATAGTGCAATGATTCAAAAGGTTTCTCATAATACATAGACCAAAGAATTCTGATTACAATTACATTTAATTTTTTATTTCCTAAAAATTATCTATAAAAATAATTAGATAAAATGGAGTTGACCTTATCACTTGCTAATGAGAGAAAAAAATCAAGATAAACTCCAATACCAATAAATCTCTTCGTATCGCAATGCCTAAAGATGTTTACTATCTCTTTTTTGAAGCAGTTTCCCAGTAATGTTAACTATTCTTCTTTGTCTCATCTTCACCCGATTCAATAGTACCAATTTTGGTAATGTTCATCCAGTGCCAAAGTTACTAAGTGGATAAGTGACCAGAAAGATAAAAAAAAATTAGTGCTATAAATGGTAAAACCAATTCTTTTAAGCTTTCACCACACATCATCATTTCTCAATAAACCGTAATATTGCATAATTCTGCTATGTATATAAAATTTAGTCGAAACTAATGAATTCGACTATGAAATAATCAGTCCTAAAATTTTGTATTTTTTGTCCATTTAAATAGTCAACATTCGTTGTATAACCATCTTTTATAATATTGAACAACGCAATTATATGGAGTCAAATTACGATGAAAAAATATAAAATTGAAACTTTAATCGTCATTTACCAATCATAAATGATATTAATTATACCACAAGAAATTAGTTAGTAATTTATAAACTATGTGACTGTGCAAAATCTTGCTTAAGGGAAGAATATCAAATAGTATGGAATATTTAATATGCTTATTGTTGATTCTGACTTGAATTTGTGAGGTCCATTGTATATTTTTTTACACAAAAGCCAAAAGGCTATTTTGTTACTCAAACATGAGATCAGAGCCGGCTCAAAATATTATGGATGTTTAGATAAAACATAATTTTTGGATCTTATATATATATATTTATCACCAAATACATGAAAAAACTATTAAACTAAAAAACAATAGAAGGGTCTCTGGTCATCCACGAAGGTAAACCAGAGCCAACAAAGGTAAAACAATGGTTGCGTTGTTTTGCTGCACGAGCAAGAAAATCTGCATGACCATTTGATAGTCGCATACAGTAACTGATCTTTACCTCCAGGTAGCGTCGTCTATAGTAATCCACATCGATTAACTCTGAAGCGAAAGCCGACCAGTCTGAAGGATTCGAGAGCATGGAGACTAACTCTTGGTAATTAGTGAAAAAATAACCACATTGGTAATTTATCTTAAGCAAGCTTTGCATAACCCATAATAAACTTAAAGTTTCCACATGAAGCGCCGAAAGTCCTTGAAACACACCCCTGGATCCATTACAACAGTGTTACCTAATGGACAGTTAAGAATCCACCCTAATTTACAAATATGGCCATCATGTTTCCATGAGCCATCAACGAAACATGTGTTAACCCTAGTAGGAATATCGTATCGAAGCATAGATGCCCCCTCCCGTGTTTACGGCCTGGGGCCGATGGATTGGTGTGCGCGTAACTCCAATATGCGCCCTCTTTTGAAGCTAAAGATAGAATATAAGGTGGTTCCCAAATTTTATCGTTGAATAGTTAATCATTTCGCGTCTTCTAAATATACTAGAGAATCCATAAGTACTCATCTTTGACTTCAAGATCACCATGAGATAAATTTCCATGGGAATAGAAGTACTGCACATTCTCCAGTAAATTAGACGCCGGAAAAACGTCTGATAGGGTCAAAATTGATGAGAGAGCCCACGTTTGGAATACCATAGGGTAAGTAAACAATGCATATTTGATTGTTTCCTCCGAGTCACCACAACGAGTACAAACACCATCAATTCGCCAATTTCGTTTATAAAATGAAAGTTTAAAAATTCATTACTAAACGCTTATGTGTTACATTTTAGCCGTAAAATTTATTCAAAAGTTTTAATATATATATATATATATATATATATATATGTGTGTGTGTTATGGGTCTTTTTCAATTACTATTTAAAGTTGTATACAATTTTTTTTATATAAATATATAAATTGGGTCCTTAAAATAATAGTACACGAGACGAGACGGATCCTGGGGCGGTCGCACCTTTTGTCCCCTAGTTAAACCGCTACTGCATGAGATGATGAGGCTAACTTACCAAAATAGAACAACCTATAAAAGATCGATAATTGACATTAATGACATCTAGCTAGAAGAGCCGACTAGTCTATAAGAGATGACATCTAACTAAACGAGCCAAGTAGTTGGCTTTGGAAGTTAGATGTCTAGGAACATATACAATGACAAAGGTTGGTAGAAAGTCTCTTAATTTGGCTAAGCTTCTGCATTTATGAAGAAAAAGTTTGGCCATATAGTTGAAGTCTCTTCATCATCGTAACTACATCTTGATAATATGTCCCAAAGTTTGAAGAGAGTCCGAGTTTTGAATTAGGGTTAATTTTATTTATATTTTTGTTTGTATATTTTAAAACATTAATTATGCCTCTTTATAAGATATTTCATTTCTCTACAACATATTCCATTAAGTAAATCATGTTAAATTTGCTGTTGTTATGTTTGTTAGTGGTGAAATTATTATCCGAGATCCAACATTCAATCGCAGATCCGCTTTGAAAATTCGGATATCTAAGGAGGTCGGATCCATAACCAGACCTATATATATTTAATATATTTATAACATACATATATATATATATATATTGAATATATATTATGTTATTTTAATATAAATAATTTAATTTTTTACTTTTATTTATCTTATAATATTTAAAATGTTATTTATTTATAAAAATATATTATATTAGAAAAAAAAATTTGAATAAAATCGGGATCCGAATATCCACGAAAAAGATAGATCCAATTCAATAAGTATGGGTGCAAGTGTACCATACTAATTTTTATAATTTCACATTTTTTGCTAGTTTTTGTTCATATTCATTTTTGTTTTGGTTCTAACAAATATAGGTGCATACATAATTTTAAAATTTAAATATTATGCACCCATTAAACATGTATTATGTATTCGCTTATGTCCGCAAATATCCTAATTTATTTTAAAAGTATTTTAAATCTCGAATTCGGATCTAAATAGTATTTTCGTCTTATAAACTTATTTAAATCTGAATCTGAATATCATGAAATATCTCGAATATCCGAATCGTCCCACCCTTATGTTTATGCCTCTACTAATTTTTTTCCCCACCTTCGGTATACACATAAAACGTATGAAAGACGTGACGTAGTCGCTGAAGTCACAATCAACGTAAAATAGTCACAATTGAGAAATCACAATCAACAAAACAGTTTATATACTACAAAGTGGGCTACGTAGGATTCCCAATTAAGATGCAACAATGACCAATTATTTTAACATTCACTCTTTTTTCTTTCACATTAATTGTTTAATATATATATTCACCTTACCTAATATTTTTTTCCCATCACGATACCCATTGAACTACATTTGATACCTCACGTTTCTTATCATCTACTTTTATAAGCTATCTTATATGTTTAAATTAATTATTTAAACATATCAATGTGCGTTGATTGAATGATTCACTATCTCATTTTTTTTATAACAAAAATGCATTAAAATAAAAACTAAAACATAGTGTGAAATAGTACACCGACTCGATGGTGAGAAACCGACATAAGAAGATAACAAATTTCTTCTTCGGACTGATCTTGCAAGTTGGTGGGCACATTTGTTCTAGCTTATGCCTCGGTGAATCACTTCAAAAGGTGTGGAAAGCATCTTCAACTGATTTATTTCTGCTAGCTCTGCTGCAAATACGGACCACTCGAGTGGATTGTCGAGTAAGTCAGTCGAATCAGTACTAAACAAGGAGCATTGTCTGCCCATATTTAAGAGACATTTGGGCGCTTAAATGAAAGCGAGAAATTCGGTATGCAATGGCAAAATGCCGCATCTGATGCCTGCACAACCTAACAATCAAGAATCTCTAGAAGAGGTTGGTATATACCAGCCTATACCGCTTATGGTATCCTTCACCTTCTAGGAACCATCAAAACTATAGCAATTCACCATAGGGAGAGGAACAACAACACGTTCCTTACTCTCGATGTTCGTGGGTACATGAGTAGTTCTGACAACGGTCTCGACGGGTAACCATTCTACCGCTTCTTTTACAGCCATCTCAATGATATCTGGAGGCGTCCAAAGAGAATTATTAAAACACATTGCATTTTTGGCTTTCCAGGTATACCATATTATCCAAGGGAAAACTTGGAAAACATTACTAAAGGAAAATTCTTTCTCAGGCCGTCTAATAAATAATACATATTTTGAAATAGATGCTCTGAAGGAAAAATCTCCGGTGAAATGGAGATTTGCGAAAGTATCCAACTTGTAATGCTGGAGGGCATGTGAACAAGGCATAATTGATGGTCTCTTGATTAGCACCACATCGAGCGCAAAGATCATCCGCCCTGAATTTTCATGTAAGCAATTGGTCATTTACAACGATTGCACCCGGTAGAACTTGCCATACGTAAGTTTTCAACTTCGTAGGAGCTTATAAATTCCACATTCCAGCACCCAACAGAGCTACCGATGGTAACTCATGCCATCCATTCGTTTGATCATTTTGCTCTGATAATGCAAGATCATAGCCCGACTTCACTGAATAATTCCCAGATTTTGTAAAGTGCCAACAACAACGATCTGAAAAGGAGGAAGACGGTCGGATCGCAAGGACGACTGGTATATCCTATTCCCTGATTAACTCATGAATCATAGGTAAATTCTAATTGTTAGAATTTGTTACCAATAAATTATAGACTCGCATATCTGAGAGTAACCCTATAAGATAGTTATGTGCAGAACGAGGCCTTTCTCCCGGTAACCATGGATCCTGCCAGACTCGAGTGTGACATCCTGTTCCAATAATGTTACGCAAACCAAGAATTAAAAGAGACTTTGACACCCAACTATTATGCCAGCCATACGATGGTCGAATTGGAGTAGCCGCCTGGAAAGGATGATAATCTTTAAAGTAACGTTCCTTGAAAATGCGGGCAATTAGGGAATTTGGCACTGAATAGAACTGCCATAGCTGTTTTGCCAACAAACCTTTGTTAAAAAATTGGAGTGANAAAACCCACCCCCCCCCCCCCCATATTTCTTGAGGTAAACATAGTTTATGCCATGCAACCCAATCAATACCGCACAAATTCCCATAAGTGTTCCACCAATAATCAGTAATGGCACTAGACAGTTTCTCAAGTAGCATCATAGGTAGCCTAAAGCATGACATAACTTAAGTTGGTAAAGCTTGAGCTACCAAACTTCTTTACCCCCTTTGGATAGTGATGTCTTTGCATTTTAGTGATTTTTAGCAATCATTTAGCATTATTTTAGATTTTTTAGTTGTACATATATTGCATCTAAAGATGTTATTAGCAAGATTGCAATTTTTAGGAATTTTTGCATTAGCACTTGCATATACATGTATTTTGGAGAATTTTCAGGACTTTTAGGAGCTTTCGGAACGTTAGTGAAAAATTGGAGAAGAAGAGGAAAATGCACAAGACGGGCCAACTTTACCATCGAGCCAGGCAACATCACCATCGAGCCATCTCCCTAGATTCGCTCGATCATCGGGTCCATTGGCTTGATCAACGATCGAGCTTGTCTCGATCCAGCTAGCCGCCTCGATCAAGCCAGCTCCTTTGGCTCAATTGCAGAAGTCCACCTCGATCACATTGGCCTCGATCCACCTTGGCACAGCTCCTTAGCCACTTCTTCCTTCGGCTCTATCTCCACCTCGAACACGCAAATTCACGGCTCGATCACCATCGAGCCAAGTGATCGAGCCGCCTCATTTTACCTTGATCACATCTCGGTTCTTGTCTTGGCTCCACCTCGATCACTCTTGTCGTGGATCCACCTTGATCGCTTGATCGAGCCAAGGCAAGGCTGACTCGATCAAACGTGCACACTACACCTTGATCGCGTGCATCCTTCAGCTCGAGCCCAAGCAGCTCCGACCCGACCAACTTGAATCATGATGGACCAGACCCAAGACCCAGTTTAATGATTGTCTTTTGTCTTTTATGCGTTTTAGGCTTTCTTTGAACACTATAAAAAGCCCTAAATGCCTCCATTTGCAAAAAACCCTATCTTTTTTTTTTAATCATTTTTAGCTTGTGTCTTAGGTTTTATTTTCTCTCTTTTGTTCTTGATGTTCTAAACCCAGATTTTGCTTAAGTTTATGTTAATCTTCTGTTTTCTTCATTTTTCTGCTTAGATTAGGGCTGCGAACTATCTGGTGCATGTTGATCTACGTTTTTATGCTTTTAATCCCGTTTTTAGCTTGATCACTCTGATCTTGGTACTGTTCTATTGCTACTCTGTTTTTCTGGGTTAGTGTTCTTAGTGTTTTTCATCTTTGACTTTTGATCTTCATGTTCTCCTTAGTAGCTATGTTTTCCTATTTTAGTGATTTTGCACCAAGCATGTGTAGTGAGTAGTTATCTTAGGTTCCTGAGGATGGGATAGACTAGTGTTGATGTCCTGTTCTTCCTAAGTACCTAAGTTTTTTTTGCATCTAGATCCCTTCTGTTTTATTGCTCTTCATGTTGATTTCTTTATGATCAATTGAAGTATGATTTTAGGCATTTCAGCACTCGGAAGGTGTTCAATGAAATGCTTGAACATGGTGATTTCAGAGATTTGCACATCCTAGCCTAAGAGATTAGATGTTTAGGGTGCTTATTGGCTTTAGTAGATTAATTCCTCATGCCTGCTTAGTAGTGTACTGTTAACGAGAGTTAGGTCTGTTGATTGATTTGCTTGAAACCATTTACCAAGAAATTGGACTTGGTTGCATATGAATTTGTTGTATAGGGGTTAGCTCATTGTTTTAGATATGTTAAGTGCTTAGGTAGTTCAGGAAGGATCTCTAGTCAATTACCATTGTCTTCAGGAACTGTTTCTCATTTGATTGCATCTTTACCCTCTTTACTTTCCTTTTTTGTATTCTTAATATTTGCCCATGCATGTTAGTGTTTGTATCCTTTCCCTGTTTTAGTTTTCTGCATGTTTTATTTACTTAGGACTTGTTATTAAAACCGCCATCTTTTATTTCAGCTTGAATTAGTAGAATCCATCTGCATTTAGAGTGGGTAATAACACGCCTGATTGGATTGACACCCTATACATACTACAATGACATGATAATGTTGTGTGGATAGGGAATTGACACACATAAAATACTTGTTATCAGATATAAACCATGACGACCAACCGTTGATACGAGCATTTATGCGATCCCGAACATTTGTAAAATTTTGCGCTTTTGATCCCTAAAGTTTTTCTAGTATCCCTAGATACTTCCCTTTTCCACCTTCATCATAGATGCCTAGACGTCTTTTAATCAGAAAACGGTCTTGCAACGGAAAAGAATTCCCAAAGATAATCGTCAGTTTATCTAAATTAATATTTTGTCTGGAAGCCTGTTTATATAACTGAAGGATATTAGCAACTTCCTGGCATTGGCCAATGTAGCCCGACAGAAAAATAAACTGTTATTAGCAAACAAGAGATGAGACAAAGGAGGGCAAGATTTCGCCATACGAATTCCTTCTATTTGTTCAGATGTCTCTGCTTGTCTTAGATTCGCAATAAGTACTTCCGTACAGAGTATAAAGAGATAGGGATAAAGGAGATCTCCTTTCCGAAGTCATCGAGTTGACACTATAAGAAACAGACATAACACAAGACATAATCCATTGTATCTAAACATCTGCAAAACCTAACTTACACAGTAATAGCCTTAGAAAGCTTCATTCTACGCGATCATAAGCTTTATTCATATCCGGTTTAATTGCCATGAAACCTTTTCGACATCTATATTGTGAGCATAACGTATGGAAAGCCTCTTGGGCTAATAACACATTATCAAATATATAACGCCCAACAACAAAGCCGATTGAGTCTCAGAAATAATACTTGGCAACATTTTTTAGAGGTTTATACAAAGAACTTTAGATAATATCTTATAACTTACATTATATAAGCTGATTGGTCAGAACTTCTTCATCGTCGCTTGGGGCTTTCTGTTTTAGAGGTAAGACTGATATTAGTAGATAATATGCAATATGATTCGTGGATGAAATTAATTTATTTTATTAGCTTCCTTTTGATAATTTAGTGCGCACCTTAAATTCAAAAGATACAATTATTAGACACCGCATAATATTTTAATACAGAAAGAGTACATGAAAAGTACAAATGTACCATGACTTAAAATATTTATAGAAAAAACACTTGACGTCTCTCATGAATTATTTAACCACAAAGACACTAACACTCAAGAATGACACCATTATGGCACGAGCAACTTTTTTTTATATATTTTATTTTATTGCCTTATTGCTTTATTCATGTTCTTTTAATATATTTCATGTTAATTTTGAAATAGTTTGTAATATACATTATGTGGCTAAGAAGAGAAGAGGGTATCTCTTTGGGCCGGGGAATCAATTTTTGCGATTCTCTTCAAATGCAAAATTATTTTTCATTTGAATTGTATTTTTTCTTCTTTTGTTTAATCAAATGAATTACCATCAAATGCGGATTACTCACTTTTAATAGCATAACTATTCTGCGGAGCTCATTTTCGTCTAGCGGTGATGATGACCCCACTTGAATCTCGGGTACTAAATTCGATTTCTCAAGTGGAACTATTGTAAAAAAAGACAAAAAAATTAACATAACTTTTCTTAAATGTAATCCAATTAAAAAATTCGAATTTTGTTGGATCTATTTCGGATTTGAATATCCGAGATATTAAAGAAAAGAAGATAAAGTATATATATTACCCCCCGAAAAAAAATTATACCTTTGGATCACAACTAATAAATTATTATCTTAAATTTTATTTTATATTTATTATATTAATAAATTAAGTTGCTAGACTCAAATCTTGATATGAATAAAAAGAGATCAAATATGAAAAATACTAGACTATTTATAATAAATTAGTGAGATTAACCATATGATGTAGTTATGTAGCCTATGAGGTGGGAAGACATTTGTGCGCACTTATGGTCCCTTGTGTTGTGGGTCTATCATCTATACTATTAAAGGGAGAGCACATTTTTGAAAGTGGTCAAAANAAAAATTTACGAGATGTGTCAGGTTCGATTCCCGGGATTACGAAGTTTGTAGATATTTTTAATTTTTTCGGTTTTATTATGTCTAGATTCAATGAACAAGCAAACAAACATTAAATTCAATTATACTAAATCGAAATTTTTGTTAATCAGATTTCGAAAATTAGGTAAACTTCCATAATATTTTTATAACAATATTTTGAAATAAATATCTCTAGATTTTTTTAGATATTTTCGAGTAT
>OVBE01006717.1:0-19437 GCA_900406425.1 Iberis pinnata | reverse complement strand
TAACGAGGTTAAATAGGTTATCATATATATATATATATATATATATATATATATATGACATTAATATTGTTCTTTCATATCCATAATAATTTCATTTTAAAAAATTTGTAATATAATACAAAAAGCTCATCATTTATTGCATAATGGATTATAAAATATAACTACTGTAAAAAGAAACGCATGTCAAAACTAGTTAATTAACAAAAAAGAATTTTTTTCAAAGTTCATACAAATATTATAATTTTTGTGTCAATAATAATGAATAAATAATTTGCAAAAAAGAGCAAGAAAGAAAACCATGAAAGCGTTTTGGCATTTTCTTAATTATTTTTTTAATGAGTCAAAAACCAAGAACTAAACCTCTAACTGTGACAAAAATTATTCCGTTTCTAGCTTATCATCGAATAAATAAAATTTTAAGTTAGCAATTTAATTAAGAAAATTAAAAAAATATCAACTACAATTCATTATAACTCAAATTCGAATTCAATTTTTGTATGATTCTCGATTGATACATTTTTTATTGTCAATGTATTAGACCAGTTACTCAAAATAAATCAATGATAACTCGTATCACCAATCAAAGCTTAAGAGACACAATAATTGATAGTTCTAAGTTTATTAGTTTTAAAATTAAACAATTTTCTTTAAAAAAAATTTCTTAAAAAAGAAATTTTGAAATTCAAGTTAAATAATTTTAAAGCTTAAGAGACACAATAATTGTTAAATAACTCTTTTTTAACGTCTTCAATAGTAATCAATATAGTCTAAAAGAAAAAAAGCAAACAAACTCCAATACCAGAGAAACAGAGCAAAACAGAGACTCAAGAAAGCAATTTTTTTTAAAAAAAATCGCTGCAAATAAAGAAAGAATCTCACCAGGAGAAGAACTTCAAAGCGAATGAAAACTCCAATAAAAACTTCACCGGCTTATGAAGACCTATTTGAACTCATGCTCTGCCATCAACTAAACATGGAACCAACGAGATTCCTCTTGCAACACCGAATCCAACCAGGACGGACCAAAGCGGGCTTTGTAGGATTGAATCCGGCCCTCCTTAGTAACACTAGATGATATGGCCGACGCACTTTTGTTATCCCTTGGTTCTATATCCAAGCAATGACCGAGACCAAAGACCGCCATGATGGAAACAATTGAATCAAGTTGGTACTCAAATTTAGGCCAATCCGAAGGGTTACACAAAGCCTCTACAACCTCTCTCGAGTCTAAAGCAAAGACTATTTTCCTACTTCTGAAATGACCAAGACACTCCATAACCCACCGTAAGCTTACCAAGAAAGCTTGAAACCTTGAAGAAGTTGTATTCGGTGCACTTCTCCCATGCAACACCACTCGACCTGAATAATCTCTAAGAATCCAAGCACATCCCACATAAGCCAAATTACTACGCCAGCTAGCCGAGAAATTACAGAGATAGAAATCACTAGCTAAGGGATACCACTTTGGAGCTTCCGAAGTTGTTGCAGTACTGATACTAAAAGAAGGAGATGAAGCTGAACTTCGAGCTTGGAACCAAGAAAAAGCAGCTGCCCGTGCTCGAGAAAGGACTTTCTCCCCAAGTCAGTGTGATTAAAAATCCATTTGTTACGTCCTTTCCAAATAGACCAAAGAATCCAAGGCCAAGGTAACTTGATAAAATCAGCAACTCTAGGATCTTTAGTTGATCTCAAAAGGAAAGTGATGTTAACAAAGATAGAGCTTAATATAGCATCCGAACCCGAGCAAAACAGATTTTCTAATCCCCAAACCCGAGAAACCTTAGAGCATTCGAACAAGACGTGATTCGTCGTTTCAGTTACTGCATCACAAAGCTTACAAGTGTTATCTATGTGTATTTGTCGAGTAATCAAGTTCTCCACCACAACTAGTGCGCCATTCAAAGCTTTCCAAATGAAAATTTTGATTTTAGGAAATGTCTTTAGCTTCCACACTTCACTCTTTAGAATTGTAGTTGACGGTTGATCTACCACTTGTAAAGAACCAGAGCATGTAAGGCTTGAATTCAAAATCGCATACCCACTTCTTACTGTGTAAAGACCATTTTTAGTATGCACTCAAACGTCTTTATCCGTCCTATGCAATGAAGGATGTAAACTCAATATAAGAGTAATGTCCTCATTAGTAAACAATTGATCCAGGACTTCCCTCCTCCAATTACCAGTCACTGGGCAGATTAAATCTTTAACTTTAAACGTCACATTCATAAAATCATTTAGATTGAATGGTGCTCTAGGCTTGGGAAGAGGAATCCATGGAACTGTCCACACAAAAGTATCCTCCCTATTCCCTATAACACGTTGTAATCCCAACCAAAGAACCTCTTGGCCAGAGAGTATACTTCTCCATGCATACGACGGGCGTGAACCCATTTTGCTATTGAGAAAAGACGTGTGTGGGTAATACCGGGAACTATAAATTTGTGCAAGTAGGCTACCGGGCTTATCATGAAGACGCCATGCTTGTTTCCCGAGCAAGATTTGATTGAATTTTTCCAAGTCCTTGAAACCTAAACCCCTTCTATCTTAGGACGACAAAGACTATCCCATGATTTCCAGTAAATAGGTTTTTTCTCCTTCTTAGTTTTCCACCAGAATTCCATTATTGCACTAGTTAACTTTTTCAGAATCGATTTAGGCAATTGAAAACAAGACATAACATATACCGGTAAAGCCATAGTTATCAATTTCAATAACACTTCTTTACCACCTTACCATCCTTTTAAACGGTACTGCAACTTCTCAATAAGGAAAGCAAGAATGTCTTTTTTCGATCTACTAAAGCATTCTGGTAAACCTAGATAGGTCCCTACACCACCTTCATTAAGAATTCCCAGCCTTGTCTTGATTTGTTGTTTCATAACTGGATCTACTTTATCGCCAAAAGTAATAACCGACTTCTGAAAATTGATCATCTGACCCGAACAATCACCATAATCTTTTAAACATTGAAAGATTTCATCACTTTCCTCTAGCGTTGCGTTACACATAAACAAGCTATCATCCGCAAAGAAAAGATGATGTATATCTAGTCCGTTTATAGCTAACTTGATCCTGGATAGATTTCCATTAGATTTCGCTTGATTTAGCCTTTGAATCAAGAACTCATTACATAGAATAAACAGAAGAGGTGATAGTGGATCTCCTTGTCGAAGGCCTCACTTATGTTTAATATGACCATGTTCTTGCCCATTAATTGAAACCAAATAAGAGACTGTAGAGACGCATATCATGACCCATGAAATCCATTTTGAATGAAAACCCAAAGCTCTTAAAACGTCTTCCAAAAAACTCCACTCAACACTATCGTATGCCTTAGACATATCCGTTTTAATAGCCATACAAGAGTCACGACACAGCGAGTTCGTATGTAATCCATGAATCACTTCATGAGCAATAAGAATATTGTCTGAAATGAGACGTTTTGCAATGAAAGTGCCTTGCGTGCTTGACACAATGTTTGGTAGAATACGTCTCAAACGGTTACAAATAATCTTAGAAAAAATCTTATAGGGAACCGAGCAGAGAATGATGGGACGAAGTTCGGTCATTCTTTTAGGAACAACAAATTTCGGTAATAACACTATCTTGGTGAAGTTCCATTCAATCGGAAAATGGTTAGTTTCGAAAAACTGTTTTATTTCGAGCAGCAATTGTTGCTTCACCACATTCCAAAACTTTTGGTAGAATAAACTTGTCACACCGTCCGCTCCAAGCGTTTTACTAGGATCAATATCAAAGACTGCTCGACGAACTTCAGATTATGTGACCGGAGCTAATAACCGTTGATTCATTTCCTCTGAAACCCGCGGCAAAAAAGATGATAACAAAGCTTCATTACGTTGTGGCTTAGACAAAGTGAAAAGCTTTCGGAAATAAGAAACCGCTATATCTCCTTTTGATCCCTCTTCAAAACATTCTGCGTTGTTATCATCTAACAGCATCTGAATCTTGTTCCGATTTCTCTGATTTTTCACGCTACAATGGAAGAAACGCGAGTTGAAATCTCCTTCATTCAGCCAACGTTCCATGCTCCGTTGTTTCCAGAATTGTTCTTCAAGTCGATAAGTGTTATTAAGCTCATGTCGCAGCATAAAAATAAGTTCAGCATTTGGGAATTGCTTTGAAGTTTATGTATCTATATCCAAACGTAACCGGTCAATTTTTAAAGCTGAATTTTGGGGATTGGATCTTTTCCAACTTGATAAACCTCGACGACAAGAAGCAACTCTATCAAACACAATCGAATTGGCTACTCCATAAGTCCAGTAAGATTGAATAATACCATGCACCTGTGGGGGTTCAAGCCAGCGTTTATCAAAAATAAAGCGGCCACTCTTGAGAACAGGTTCATAGGCGAAACAGAGGATCAACGGACGGTGATCCGACTCTATGCGATCCAAGAATTGGACATGACTCCGAGGAAAGAGTGTAAACTATTCCTGATTGCCGAAAATTCTGTCAAGACGGCATTGAATCCATATACTATTTCTATAACCAGTCCATATAAACAATTTTCGGAGCTTGTGACTTCACGCAAATGACAAGTGCTGATGGTTTCTCTGAAATTCCAAAAATATCGGTCAGGTTTATATGTACCTCCTAATTTCTCTGAGTTATTTAAGAGGTCATTAAAATCCCCTAACACAATCCATGCTTGTTGCCTTGACGCCCCCAAAGTTTGAAGCCTTTCCCAAGAGGCATGTCTAAGACTTGAAACTGATTCACCATACACAAATGTAACAAAGATATCAATTCCACCACATTTAATATGTGTATCAATGTATCTTTTATCGGAGAATAAGACTTCAACCTCATAACTATCTTTCCAGAACAAAGCTAAGCCACCACTCACGCCGATCGGCTCCACCGTAACCAGCTTATCATAACCCAAACCTTTTTGCAAAATTTTTAAAACACTAAAAGAATTTTTCGTTTCTTAGAGAAACATAAAATCCAGAAAATGCACCCAACGCAAATTTCGTAATTCACCAACTGTCGAGTCGTTTCCAAGTCCCCGATAGTTCCAACTCAAAATACTCATTGATGCTTCAGCGGGGTGGGCCCTGCCCACTTGCCGCCTTTGACTGGTGCGAAGAGAATAGATTCCTTGCCAGTAAACTCTTCTTAGAGGGAGATTCATCTATTACAGAAATATCCTCCACTCTTTTCCTCTTTGGTGTTCGTTTGTCTTCTGAGATAATAACAGATTGTAACTTGGGATTCAGTTTCACAATCTTCTCATCCAGCCTTGAATCCATTGGTAATTCAACAATAGACCGAGCTTCTTTTTGAGCTTTCTGAATCCATTTGTTCGGTCTATTCCGTCTTGATTTACCGTGGGCTGAAGTTCCAGATAATATAAATTTTGGCGAATTCATATTAATAACCAATGAACTACCCATTGAAGTAAACTGCGACGAATCTGAAGATTTTTCATGGGGTGATATCTCTTGCGGTAAGCTTGGAGACACTACTATACCACTCGAGAGAATACGAGAAAGGAAATCATGGCTTTGTCCGGGAAAACCGAAGACAAAGCCTCTGCCTTTTTCCATATTATTAGTGATTGTAGGAGTGGCTGTACGCGCTGCTTCATCCTCAAATTTAGCTTGTAGACGTAACAAACGAGCTTGTCTTTCACTCGGATCAGCTATCGCAAGGTATTGCATCAGAACATTCCTGTTATTGGGAGACATATGTATTGAAAGTTGGTTAATGTCCACATCATAAGCCACCAATTGGCTTGAGGATGAGGCACTGTTTTCTTTCCCAGTTGAATGAGACATACTTGACTGATTCATCTCTACATTGAAAGGACTAGCCGAAGTCTCACTATTGATTTTCGGAGAAACTAGAAGTGGACATGAAGACATCTCATGAGTTATTCTAGAACATGATGAGCATTTTCTTTTAATTTTTTCATACTCCAGATAGACATTCACCAAACGTCCACACGGGAGGGCTGACTTCTTTCACTTCACAGCAGGACGTCTCACGTCGAAACGTATAAGCACTCGGACATAGTCTTTGGTGTGAGAAACTTCACTGTTAAAAGCAATTTCTCGCACATGACCAATCCTATCTCCTATGTCCTTCATTGTGTCGGAATCGAAAAATTCCACTGGCATACAGGACCGGTCCAACAAAAATAGTGGTCCTAATCGAGAGAATAAAGTGGCCTACCATTGAAAAAAATTTCAAACTAAAAAAAGAACAACAACTAAAAAAACATCGTTAAAAACGACAAATATGATAAGAAGAAAAAACTAATTATGAAAAATAGTCCTTCTTGTATATATTGTGGGTTTAGAATTATTTTCTATGTGGCCCAAAAACCTATATCTCTACAAAAATATGTGGCCCAAAATTTTTCCCAAAAAAGTGTGGTCCTAAGCCTTGGCTTAGCCCACTTATGTCACGGGCCGGGCCTGCTGGCATCTTACGCATTCTCACCCATACGTCAATTTAGCACAAAAAGTCTGGAGGAGGGTTTGGCTGCCATCAGTCAATTGTGATCATCCAATCATCGAAAGACCACAGACCGTTCTCCAAAACTGTGATTAAATTCCAATTTTATTGAAAGATGAATTGGAATGTAGCTCTTGATAGTGCAATACCACGAACCCTACCGGACACCCGCCAAATAATTGGAATTTTTTCAATGAACCTTGCCATGTTCTGTTTTTCTGGATTCAACAGTCTACCGATGATGCTACTCTTAATGTACTGGACTGTGCTGAATGTCGGTGATCTAGAGAGGTGGATTGGAGAGTCATCTTCAATGGATAGAGTGTTCAAGGCGGCTTCTAGCTGCTCCTCCAACAAAACCCTACCTTGGATACCAATTTAACGCAATAGAATAAGACACTAGAAATTCGACGACTATCGATATAAGTAACAGGCCGAAAAACTATAACGCCGGCGTTGCGTAGAAAAGAGAATATTCCGATCACAAAAAACGCCGAGAGAGAATGTCTCCGAAAAAATCTCAACTGTTTTCTTTTGTGTGAAAAAACTCAACTATTTTCTTTCAATCTTTTGTGTGAAAAAATCTTAACCGTTTGACCAACTACAATGCTGCAAAAAAAAAAACGTTAAATAATATCTTTAGTGACAATTATTAAATTCAAGTTTTTTAATTAATGTGTTTTGAAATTTACATTTTGTAATTAAAATAACAATGAAAATTTATAACATTTATCTTTAAAAGTAAATTAAAGTCTATAAACATCTATTATTAAAAAAAAATAGAGGAAATACATAAAATGATGTAAATGTAAAACGAGAACTAAATAAAGGAAAGAATTAAACAGTTATTATTAAGATAATAATAAAAGAAAATTGTGGATCATACCAAAAAAATATAATAAAAGATAATTGTAAAAAATAAAAGAAGTGGAGTGGAGAGCATGTTTTTTTTTTTATGTTTAAGAGTATGTATTTTATTAATATATATATATATATATATATATATAAAAAAAATGCAATAGCAAATCGGAGCTGTTGCCTCCTACGTTATCAAAATCAGCTTGATTCCCTCATTCTTCTCTCTGATTTAAAATTCCCCTAAAACCCTAATTTGTCTCAACAGATGACATCTTCTTCTTAAGTCTTTTTTTCAGTTGCGTGGCAAAGTTGAAAGGTACGTTTCAAATCCGAATATTCTATAAAGGCACATTCTCACTACCGATATTATTCCTTTTTTTATGTTTTTGTTTGGGATTGCAATATCAATCTAAAAACCGCGTTTGATTTACGTGAATGATTTGATGACTTAATTGGATTTAGTCCTTTGGCGTGTTCTTCACTTGTTTTTAATTATTAATATGAATTAATCGAAACGTATATGAGATTGTTTTTTTTTCATACGTTGAACAGAGGAACAAGTCTACCAAATTTTGAAACCTTAGAAGCATCAGTACAAAAATGGTCTCTTCTGCTTCTTTTTTTGTTTGTTTGTTATGATTTAAGGATTTATCTTTTTAGTTCATTATGACTCTTTGTTTTAGTAATTGGAAGATTTCTTCTTATCAGCTAATTATAGTGATCCGTTGCATTTGTATGGGAATTAACTTTGTTCTTTTCATAGGATTGATGTTCATAATCTCTGCTTTTGTTTCCACAGATGCAAAAAAGTCTTTGAAACTTTCCCAAAAATTCATCAGGGGTTGACTGATTCATCATGGAAGAGATGTCACCTGATAACATAAAAGGACTTGTATTAGCAGTCTCTTCAAGCATTTTTATAGGAACAAGTTTTATCATCAAGAAAAAAGGACTCAAGAAAGCAGGTGCAAGTGGGGTACGAGCAGGTGAAGGAGGACATGGATACTTATATCAACCATGGTGGTGGGCTGGCATGATTACAAGTAAGTCTTTCTTTGTTCAATATGTAAAAAGGTTTGCTTGTCTGAAATTATTGAGTGTGTGTGTTTTGGGTTCAGTGATTGTTGGAGAAATAGCCAATTTTGCAGCCTATGCATTTGCACCTGCGATTCTAGTAACACCTTTAGGAGCTCTAAGTATAATATTCAGGTACTTGGCAGGGTCATATGACATATATAGAGAGACTATGGTTAACTTGAAAAATGAAAAACATCTGTTTATGCAGCGCAGTACTAGCACATTTTATATTGCAAGAGAAATTGCATATATTCGGAGTGCTTGGTTGCGTTCTCTGTGTTGTTGGATCTACAACAATAGTCTTACACGCGCCACATGAGCAGGAGATCGAATCAGTTAAGCAAGTCTGGAAGCTTGCTACTGAGCCAGGTTCTTATATATCATTTTACAAACACAAGTTATTTTGGGCGATTCTAGTAACGACTGATACAAATTCTGTTTCAACAGGATTCCTTGTTTACTCAGCTGTGATCTTGATTGTGGTGTGTGCACTGATATTTTACTATGCACCGCGCTATGGGAAGACTCATATGCTAGTATATGTTGGAATTTGCTCTTTAATGGGATCTCTAACTGTAAGATTCTTCATATTTCTTGTTGGTTTCTCTTAGTCTTATTTGTTAATTTTCACTTTTCACTTGTATATGTATGTTTATAGGTAATGAGTGTCAAAGCTGTGGCTATTGCAATAAAGCTGACATTTTCAGGGATGAATCAGTTCAAATACTTCCACGCTTGGATTTTCATTATTGTAGTCACTATATGTTGCATTTTGCAAATCAACTACTTGAATAAGGTAAAACTATAAAAGCTACTAATTTTTCACTGATTTTATCATCTCCATATTCATTTTTTTTTTTTGTATTTACCAAAAAAAGGCATTGGATATATTCAACACAGCGGTTATATCTCCGGTTTACTATGTTATGTTCACAACTTTCACCATTATAGCAAGCATGATCATGTTCAAGGTAAAGCTCTTCTTTTCTTTGTCTCTCTCTCTCTCTTAACACTATATGTTCTTAAGTACTCAACACAAGTCCTCTCTTTGTGTGTACAGAATTGGGCCTCGCAGAGGGGATTGACGATTGCGACAGAACTATGCGGTTTTGTTACGATTTTCTCAGGAACGTTTCTGCTTCATATGACAAAAGACATGGGAAACAGTGGAAGTGGAAGTGGTAATGGTAATGGATCTGTCTCTATGCCTAGAGACACTCCTGTCTTCACCAATTCAGGATCTGGTCGGAGCTCGGCCTCGGAAAAATAGCACAAGCATATGTCGTTGGTATCTTAGGAGTATTTGATTGATTACTTTTGCTTTGTTTCCCACATGAGACTTTTGAAGGAATTAAGACAAAAATTAAAAGTTTTTTTAACTAGATGTATAATAGTAGTGTTGTGCATAGGGGATTCTGAAAATATCATTTTTTTTATTTTATTTTGTGTTTCAAAAATATACCATACCATCTCAATTGTTTCAAAAGTACAAGATACTATAAATCTTCGTAACAAAATTCTAACTTCTTTCAAATTAAACTTTAAGCTCTAATTAGTTAAAATAAACACACAATTTTAAATATTAAACTTTTAAAATTCAGTTTGTTTTTTTTTTGTCATCATAAAAGAAACAGAAAAACCAAGGGAGAAACATAGTCAAAGGAANGAAAACCCCAAAAAAAAAAAAAAAAAAAAAAAAAAAAAAAAAAAAAAGAGAAACTAGGGAAACAGAGGAAAGAAGAATCACCGAGAACCTTGAGCCTCACGAACAATATCAGACCCAAGCCAAGCTGGATGTCCCCTAGCTATATACGATTGGACCCTTCCATCTCTGACACTAGAAGAGATAGATGAAGCAATCTTGTTGGAAGAAACATCCTCAAAAACACAGTTAGCCGAAGTGAAAGATGAAAAAAATTCCAAGATGGATTCAAGCTGAAATTGAAAACGAGGCCAATTGCTTGGAGATGATAAAGCTTCAAACAAGTCCTTTACATCACACACAAATACCACTTTAGCACTTCGGAAGGAAGAAAGACACTCTAAAGTCCAAAACAAACTTGTGATAGATGCCTCTAATCTCGAAGGAGGTGAGTCCGGAGCACTTCTCCCATGTAGAATCACAACGCCACAATGATTACGTAAAATCCAAGAGGCTCCAAAGAATTCCAGCCCCTTTCTCCAAGCAACTCCATTATTACATTTAAGGAAGCCATGAGGCGGCAAGATCCAGACCTTAGAGAATTCCACCTCCTCTTCCCTTGATTGAACATGCTGCCACGCTAAAGCCTCTGATTGAGCCTTTAGAAGAACATGTTCAGCATTACAAGGAATATCATTAAAGACATTATCATTCTGTCCTTTCCAAATGTGCCACATAATCCATGGCCACGACAGTTTTGTAAACACATGGACATTAGGATCCTTTGATAAAGACAACAGCTTGTCCAAATTTGCATATAATGAGGAAAAAGTGAAGTCCGAGAGATGCGAAGGTATCTTAGCCAAGGTCCAAACTCTAACAGCCACAAGACAATCAAACAAGATATGATTGATTGTTTCCAAAGCACCATTGCATAGAACAAACCGGATTCGCTAGTAAGCCTCGAAACCGCAAACGCTCGGCAATTGGAACAGCTCCTGAGATTACCTTCCAAAGAAAGTTTTTAATTTTCGGAATAGATTTGATGCTCAAAACAGCATGCTTCAAATTGTTTAAAGATGGCTGATTGACAAGGACAACATTGTCTACATTCTTTTCAATCTTAACAGCAAGCTCATACCCATTTTTGGCAGTATACAACCCACTTTTAGAGTGAAACCAAGCATCACAGTCAACCTTGCCCACAACTGGTCTAATATGCTTAATAATGGCAACATCCTCAACAATAAACAATTTATCTAGAACATCAACTTTCCAAGACCGAGACAAAGGACATATAAGGTCGGATACCTTAAGCAAAACATTAAACCTTCCATTTGGATTGAAGGGTAGTAGGGAGCCACTTAGCCGTCCATACAAAAGAAGAGGATCCATCACCTACAACCCGATATAGGCCTTTCAACAAGAGCTCACGACCAAACAAAATACTCCTCCATGCGTAGGATGGACGTGAACAAAGTTTTGCAGATTTAAAGCCCGACTAAGGGAAATATAGACTTCAATAAATCTGAGAAAGCAAACTATCCAGTTGGTTCAATAACCTCCAGGCTTGCTTTGCTAGAAGAGATTGATTAAACTTCTCTAGATCATTAAAACCAAGGCCTCCTTTGGATTTAGGACATCAAAGAGACTCCCATGGAAGCCAATAAATTGGTCTTTTACCTTGTTTTGAGCTCCACCAGAACGCACTCATAGCACTAGTAAGTCTTTTAGAGATAGACTTAGGGAGATGGAAACAGGACATAGCGTAAATTGGCAGTGCCATAGCTATAGATTTCAACAACACTTCCTTGCCCCCTTGTGAAAGATAGCGCCCAAACCAGCCTTGAAGCCGATTCTCAAGCTTTTCAGATAAAAACTCTAGCATCGCTTTCTTTGAACCACTAAAACATTCCGAGAGACCGAGATAAGAACCTGCTCCACCCTCATTATGAATCCCGAGCCGAGCCTTAATCTGTTGCTTCAAAGTGTTCGAAATCTTATCCCCAAAAGTAATAGAAGACTTATCAAAATTAATCACTTGTCCCGAGGCTTCACCATACACTGTGAGACAATCCAGAATGGCTTCACATTCAAGAAGATCCGCACGACACATAAAGAGACTGTTGTCAGCGAATAAAAGATGATGTATCATAGGACCTTGTAATGCTAACTGAATCCCACTTATATGCCCTTGATCCGCGGCAGTATTAAGACCATGGACCAGAAACTCAGCACAAATAATGAACAGAAGCGGAGATAAAAGATCGCCTTGGCGTAATCCTCTTTCTGGTTTGATAAAACCATGTTCTTTTCCATTAAGAAGTACCGAATAAGATACTATAGAAACACACGAAATAATCCACGAGATCCACCTTTCATCAAAACCCATCACTTTTAGAATCTCCTTAAGAAACACCCATTCAACCCGATCGTATGCTTTAGACATATCTGTCTTAATAGCCATATGTGAACACGACACAAGTCATTAGTCCGAAGACCATGCACTGTCTCATGCACTAACAAAATATTATCAGTAATTAACCTTTTGGCCACAAAACAGCCTTGAGTTTCTGAGATAATCTGAGGTAAGATGACTCGCAACCTATTTGACAGAATCTTGGATAAATCTTATACGATACCGAGCACAAGCTGATAGGTCGTAAATCTTTCATACACTTTGTAGCTAAAGTTTTTGGGATAAGCACAATCTGAGTAAAATTCCACTCTAGGGGGAGATTTCCGGTTACGAAAAAACTGTTGATCTCCAAGAGTAATTGATCTTTCACCAAATCCCAGAATTTTTGATAAAAGAGACTGGTCATACCATCAGCCCCGGAGACTTGTTCGAGTCTATATCGAAAACAGCCCTTCTCACTTCAGCTTCTATTACCTGCGCAATAAGACGCCGATTCATTGAAGCAGAAACCCTAGGAGAAAAAGAAGACAGAGCTTCTGAAGGAATCGCGGGTTGGAAGAGGTGAACAAGCTGCGAAAGTAAGATACAACAATTTCACCCTTCGACCCTTCTTCAAATCTTTCCACCCCATTGTCATCACACAAAATTTGAATTCGGTTTCTTGTACGCTGAATCTTAACACTTCTATGAAAGAACTTGGAATTCCTATCACCGGACAACAACCACTTTTCTCGACTTCTCCGTTTCCATAAGGTTTCTTCTGCATAATAAGCTTCATTTAATTTTTGACGCAGATTTTGCATAATCAATGAGTTCGGGCTGATTTTTGACGACTCAACATCAAGAAGGGATCTTAGCTGTTCAATACGATGAAGAGAATTCTGAGGATTGGACCTTTTCCAGAAAGAGAGGCCTCTCCGACATTCAACAATCCGTTCAAACACACTCCTATTAATACCTCGGTTCAACCAGCAGTCTTCAATAACATAAACATAAGAAAGAAGAGAAAGCCAACGTCTATCGAAAGTGAACTTGCCTTTAAAAACAAAGTTCTCAAATGCAAGCTTAAGTATAAAGGCCGATGATCATATTCTACGCGATCATAAAACAACACCCGACTCCGAGGAAACAGAGAGAACCACTCAGAATTCCAAAAATTGCGATCCAAACGGCATTGAGTCCAAACATCATTTATGTATCCTGCCCACGAAAATCTATTTCTTGAACTATTAATCTCAGTAAGATTGCAATAATTTATCGCATTTTGAAAATTCCAGAAGGTCCTCTCCTCCCTTGTAGGACCCCCTAATTTTTCCAAATTATCCAGATTGTCATTAAAATCACCCAACACTACCCACAGCTGAGATCTAATGTCACCAAGCAACCACAATCTTTCCCAAGACCGTCTACGTAAACTTGTATTTGGCTCACCATAAACAAAAGTAGCAAAGAAGATGAGGGAGCCAATCTGAATCCTAGTGTCGATATATCTCTTGTTCGCTAATAATATATTGATTGAAACACAATTCTTCCACATTAATGCCAATCCGCCACTTAATCCTTCAGGATCCACCGTGACCAAATTATCTTAACCCAAACCAAGTTGTAAATTCTCCAAAACCTGTCTTTGATTCTTTGTCTCATGTAGAAACATTATATCAGGAAAATGCACCCGGCGCAAATTCCTTAGCTGTCGAACTTTCGGGTTGTTTCCTACACCCTGACAGTTCCAGCTCANGGAGCAAATTACCCTCCCCCCCCCCCGCCTCTGGTGTGGAAGAAGACTTTATCCTGTCAACTTGAGAAGTATTCTTGGTTGGGGACTCATCCATTATAGAAACATCATTAACCCTTTTTCTTCTAGTCACAGACATCTGCTCCTAAGGAATTTCAGTAATTGACACTCTTGAACCTTGAGGAGAGCGCTTATCAGGATAGGAAAAATACGAAGCTAAACGAATGACCAGCTGATTCTTTTTTGCCTTCCTAATCCACTTATTCGGTTTACGTCTAGTGGATTTACCGTGGGCTAAAGTCCCGATAAGAGAAAGTGTCGACAAAGCAACACTCTTCACCGTTGGACTACCCATCAAAGTAACCACTGAATCATTGAGATAAGATTCATAAGACGATTGTCTCTGTGAAACAACAATGCCACTTGACAAGATAGGCTCAAGCAAATATGAGCTCTGATTATCATAATTAAAAACTATCCCCTTACCAGTAGACAACTTTCTGGTAATCTCTAGAATGGTGCTATTAGCAACAAGCTGCGACTGTCCAAACTTAGCTTGGATTATTAACATTCTGGCATGTCTTTCAGATGGATCAGCAATAGATAAATATTGGGTCAACACATTTTGATCATCAATAGACAAACTAGCTGGGAGAGGTGGAAATCCCGGAGGCCCTAATATCCCATTGAGCTGAGAAACAGACTTGGGAAGATTATGGGAAGAAATAGGGCCTTTCTATGTTTGCTGGTCCATTAGAAGAAGAAGGAAGGCATGTAGCCTTTAAGGCAGGGCAAGAGGCAGCCTCATGAGTACGACGCAAGTAGGACAACCATTAACGCCTGAATTTTTCAAACTCGTAGTTAAGAGAGATTACTCTTCCAAAAGGAATCTCAAAGCTTCTAGAATTGAAGGCCGGCCTACGAACATCAAACCGAATATGAATTCTCACAAAATCAGATGGTTGGGACTCATCTGGATTGTAAGCAATTTTCAGCACTTGACCAACAGCTTTACCACCCTCATTCATGGTATCAGTAGAGAAATACTCCACTGGAATATTACGCAAGCGAATCCAAGTGTCTAGATAACACAAGAAATCAGGCTGCTGAAATGGAGACAACCGATCAAGAGTCAACATCCAGTCGTCAAACAACCAGGGGCCGCTAGACAGGACACATTGGAGATCCGATTCAGAACCAAAAATAAATTGAAACGCAGCTTTCGAAAGCGTAATCCCCTAGACACGATCTTGAACTCTCCATATCGGAGGCATTTTGATGATGAACCGGGACATGTTTTGTTTATCAGAATTAAGCAGACGACCGATGATACTGGATTTGATCGCCTGAGCTGATCTATAATTGACATCTTTAGGGAGTTTTACTGGAGCATCATCCTCTATAGATAACGAATTCAAAGCTCGATCCAATTGATCCTCCATAGCCGACAATTGGAGCAAAGGTACCCAAAGAGAGACTAAAACCTGAATAGCAAACAGAGACGTAATCACGATCACTGATCACTACTAAAGAGTTCGGAGGCGGATGAGGAAGAGGTTGCGAAAAAGGTGGAATTCAGTGAGAATAGCGCCGACTAGCTAAGAGATCGAAACAGAGCTCCACTCAATGAGGGAGAAATTTAAAAAAAAAAAAAAATTCAGTTTTATGCTTGTATTATTGTGGGAAAGAAAAATATTTTAATAGTTTTTAAAAAAATAATTTTGGATTGGTGATATTTTAAAATTATAAAAATATATTTGTGGTATACCAATTTTATTGTCTTCGGTTCCATAATTACCAATTCACGATCACCGACCGCTCCGGCCCTTGAACTTATTTTCTTTATTTTATTTGTTTTAGACAGTATTGTTTGTGGTTGTCTATGGTGATTAATTTTGTTTCTATCGTGTTGTTTCGCTCTTTTTATTAGTGCTTTTCTCCGACATATGCAATTCAACATCAAAAGTATTATGTTGGCATTCTTCCATGTCATTCAATGCATTATGTTTTCATTCCTCTGAATCATCAAGTGGTGTGAGAAATTGATTTGTTTATTTGTTATCATTTATGAAATGGTTAAGAAAGAGGAAGAACAAAGTAAGGATGTCAGTGGTAAAAATGGATAAGTTTGTGAAAATAATTGGGCATATATCAGGATCATTGTTAAGTCTACGATTTTTATGAAGACTCTGATACGCAACTAATTGGTATCAGATTGTCAAATTTCCATAACTAGTTTTCAAAGCAATGAATTTAGAGGTATCAAAACGGATTAAAATTCGCGGGTTTGGCCCAACCCGGACCGCCATGGGGCGGACTTGGAAAAAGGATTTTATGTCCATTTAAAGGCGGGTCTCGCGGTTGACCCATCAAAAACCGCAGGTTTAACGGGTTTTTGTCTGCTAGTTGGCGTGTCGATCCGCGGACTACTAATTTAAATAAAAATTAATTAATTTTTAAATAATTTTATGTATTTAGTAAATTATAATTTAGAAAATATGCAATATGACATAAAATTTTAGTGTATAAAATTAAAATACTTATAAAAATTATATTTTATATTATTTTTCACTAAATTAAGTTAAAATTTTTAAATTTTAATACTTATATAATCTAAGTATAAATAAAGTGTTCGCGGGCCGGCTCGCTAAACCAAAAAATCTGCGGGTGCGGACTTGGACATACTATTAATTGTCTATGGGTTTTGCGGGTCAACCCGTCATGGGCCAAAAATATTTGAATCCGTTGCAGGGAGGGCCAAATGGGCGCGGACCGGCCCATTTGACACCTCTAAATAGATTTTACCGGTGCAATTTGAAGATAACCTAAAAAATATAGGCATATAAAGTGTATTGGAGTTAGATGATATCAGAAGAAAAAAAGCATTTTTGACTAGAATGCATCGCAATATTTACTTCTTTCCTTTACTATATTTAGCATATGTCTCACATATATGCTTGTGTAATAATTTGCATTTTGTAATTCTATATATGACATTGACAATGTATTTTTCATTTAATATCAATGAAATTATGTCGGAAAATAAAAATAAAATAAAATCATATTTGTGATATTGTTTGGAATATTCTACTTCATACAAACCAAATCCAATTTAAAATTTTTGAATAATTTTTTTTTTACCTTTCTCACATGTTTAATATAGTACATTATTGAGGTATTATTGTTCCTCAAAAAAAATAAATTATTGACCAATTTAAAATGGAAAAAGAAAATTAAAATATTTCGTGTATTGTTATGTTGTTAAAAATTTATATATGATAATATCAATTTATAAATTTTGTGCATTAACATAGTTTTTCTTTATTTTTAAGATTCATATAATCGTATTATATTAAAAAAAAATTAATTGGGTTATAATTTAGAGTAATTCCTTGAAATACCATCAAAATAAGTTAAAATTCAAAAAATACCACACACTCCTAAAAATTCCCTAAATACCACACATTCCCAAATGTTCGAAAAATACCACAAAAATAAAAATGAAATTGTAAAGGTTTAAAATTTAAAATTTTAGGTTTGGGTTCACTATATAGAGTTTAAGGTTTAGTTTTTAAGGGGGTAGGGTTTGGTTTTGGGGTTTTAGGATTCAAATTATAAATTTTAAAGCTATTTCAAATTTTTGGTATTTTTGGAACAAAAACATTTGTATGGTATTTTTGGAAAAATTTGTGGTATTTTTGGAACATTTTGGATTGTATGATATTTTTTGGAATAATCCTAATTTTTGTGTTATTTTTTAGATTTCCCTTTATATTTATATCTAATGAGATTCTAAAAAACACAATAAAAAATTAGGTATATTTCAAAAATACCATACATTCTTAATTTATAATACTACAATTTTTTCAATAATACCACAAAATTGTTTTTGTTCTAAACANCCCCCCCCCCCCCCAAAAAAAAACAAATTATACATGATACCCTCTTCAAAACTAAACTCTAAACTCTATTTAGTGAACTCGAACCCAAAATTTTAAATTTTAAATCCTTAAAATTCATTTTTTATGCTTGTGGTCTTTTTGAAAAAATAATACAATTTAATAGTATCTTTGAAATTTTTGTAAATGTGTGCTATTTTTGGAATTTGAATATATTTTAGTGATATTTCAAGGAAGTCTTCTATATTTAATGCTATTAAAATTTATTTTTATTGAAAAATTAAAAAAAATACCATGATGGAAAATAACTTTATTCTAACTTATGGTAAGGAAAAAAAACTTTATTCTAAGTTTAAAAATTTTAATGGCATTAAATATAGAAGGCTTCCCTGGAATATCATGGTAGGGAAAAAAACTTTATTCTAACTTTATACAACCATTTACGGATGTGATTATCATTGAATATAAACAAGACAATAAATACGAAAAGAGATGACTGACTTATGGAAGTTGACTTCTTTTCTTGATAACCTCACATATTACTGGAGTGTACCCATCCTTTGACTGCATATTGAACCGGGTTATTGTCTTCAAACCAAACCATGTTAATCCCTTCCTTTGACTACATATTGAATCAAAAATGAAAGACTCAAGAAAAAAGTGGATCACCTTGACGTATACATATGTACAAAGTAATATTACCAACAAAGACTCCACTCACCAAGATTGAACAAACATCATTACCCACCTACACCACTATTCTACAAAACCAAGTGTACGCATCAAGATCAAATAAAGCATAAAATGCAACTTTATCAAAACCCTTTTAATATATCAAGCTTTAAGTGCCATATAAAAGTGAATTTGTCTTCTAGTTTGCATAGAATGAAGTAGTTTCATGAGTTAGAAGTATATTATCCATAATCAATAGGGAAAATTCCATATTAATCCACGAAATGTGTTTCAATTTCCCATTTAATACACCAGTTATTCGAATGACCGGAATAATACACCAACTTTTTTGTTTGCCCAGTTTAATACACAAACTATCAATCATCTACCCATTTTACACGGGTTCGGTTACTTGCAGTTTAAGGTACCGTTAACTTTATTATTTTTTATTGAAAAATAATTTAAAATTATAAAAAGTACAATAAAAATCCAATTTTTTTTAAAAAATTACAAAAAATCTGAAAAATTCTGTAAAAATACTAAAATAAATCAAGAAACATACAGAAAGTAAACAATAATTTTCTAAAGTTTTTTTATAATTTTGAAACTGAGAAAAAACATTAAAAATTCAAAACAAAGTAACAAA
>OVBE01006716.1:0-17216 GCA_900406425.1 Iberis pinnata | reverse complement strand
GAGAGAGAGAGAGAGAGAGAGAGAGAGAGAGAGAGAGAGAAATTGGGAACGACACACGCGGGAAGAGTTACCTGCGAACCACACTTAACTAAAGAAACAATTAGAGCATATGGGCCTAGGCCCAATTTCCATAATTTAAAAGTTAAGACATGTAGTCTTTTGAGTGAAAGCCCAAAAATAGATTAAGCCCATTACTTTAACATGATGTGACAGTAAATTTCGCATGAGTCAGGATTAATAATAGACTTGTGACTAAGTAAGGTAACAAATAAGGACACCATGTAAAGCTCGAAACATGTACCAGTGATAATCAGCTAAAGTGCGATGTAAAATCCAACAGTAAAGAGTAAACCTAAGATTAATAGATGTTAATATAAAAACTTAAAAATATTTAGAATCGAATAAAACCAGAACCAAGTAATGAAATAATCATAATCTAATGAGATGAAAAATAGCAAGATGGAGAAGAGAATCAACTCACCAACTCAACAAGGCAGCTATTTCTTGATTCGAGGAGCTTTCACACTTGTTGATCACACAGAGATAGTCTACGCATCACCATGAACCTCAAGACAGTAGCTTAGAGTTTGTTTTTAGAAACACAAGGATGACCATGGACTTGAGCATTTTTTATATTAGAAACGGTTGTGTAGCTGTTTCTCAGCCGAGTAGCTGTCACACAATTTTATTATTATTATTATTATTTTAGTTTGCACTTATGTAGCTGTTTCTCAGCCGAGTAGTTGTCACACATTTTTTTTTATGTGTGCAAACTTGAATGCTCTTTGTCTTACACAGTCATCAATGTGTTTCACACCTATCCAAAAAGTGATTTAAGCCTAAATGAAAATGTGGTTGCATCTTCATCCAGGAAGAGTGTTCTTCTTCATTGGTACTCTTATAGCTTACTGCCTTTGAGATGTATGAAGAGCAACTCTTTTCAATATATGACTTGCTTAGCAAGAGGTTTTAAGAAGGAATTTTATCTCATCAAATCACAACTACTCATCACCTAGAACTGTACAGATTTACTTAGCAGGTTTTTAGAGTTCACAAACACCTAGAGCTTTTCAAAGCCCTAAGAAGGTGTTCAAATCAAGGGGTTTAGTAAAAATATGTTCTAGCTGATTTTCAGAGGAAACATGTTCGATTATCACAAGTTTATCCTCTACAAGCTCCTTAACAAAGTGATGCCTTATGTCTACATGATTTGTTCTAGAATGTTGTACATGATTTTTAAGATATTAGTTGCGCTAAGGTTATCACAATGAACAAGTAGGGGTTCAGAACTCATACCGTAGTCACTCAGCATTTGTCTCATCCATATGAGTTGTGTGCAAAAACTTCCTAGGGCAATATATTTCGCTTCTACAGTACAGAGAGACACAATTTTGCTTTTTAGTGTGCCACGTGACAAGGTTATTACTGAGAAAGAAACACCATCCTGATGTGCTTTTACGATCATCTAAACAACATGCCCAGTCTGCATCACAAAAACCTGCAAGATTAATATTAGTTTCTCGTGTGTAATACAAACTGTAATCTGTTGTACCTTTAACGTATTTAATGATACGTTTTACTACAGTAAGATGTGACTCTTTTGGATTTGCTTGGTACCGAGCACATAACTCAACACTCAAGCACAGGTCTGGTCGACTAGCGGTTAAGTATAAGAGACTGCCAATCATTACTCTATACATCGTTTCTTCCACCTTCTTCCATAATTCATCTTTTGACAGCTTGTTAGTTGTGCCATTGGTGTTCTCGCCATTTTACTTGTTTCTAGGCCAAATATGTTCACCAGGTTCCTTGCATAATTGGCTTGAGAGACAAAGATTCCTTATTCGGATTGCTTTACTTGCAGACCTAGAAAGTAATTGAGCTCTCCTACTATGCTCATCTCGAATTCTTTTGTCATAGCCCGAACAAATTCATCAATCATCTTCTGATTTGTACTCCCAAAAATAATATCATCGACATAAATTTAGCAATCAGAGTGTCTCCTTCCTTATGTAAAATGAACAAGGTTTTATCCAAACTTCCTCGCTTGAATCCTAATTTCACTAGATGAACTGTTAGCCGTTCATACCAAGCTCTTGGAGCTTGCTTAAGTCCATAGAGGGCACGATTAAGCTTATACACATAGTTTGGAAACTGTGGATCTTCAAACCCTTTGGGCTTTTGCACATATACTTCTTCGCGTAACACACCATTAAGAAAAGCACTTTTCACGTCCATTTGATACAGTTTGATTCTCAGCTTACATGCCAACCCAAGAACCAACCTTATAGATTCTAGTCGTGCAACTGGTGCAAAGGTCTCATCAATGTCAATACCTTCAATCTGTGAGTATCCTTGTGCTACAAGTCTTGCTTTGTTCTTAATCACATTTCATCAATCTTTTTCTTATATATCCACTTAGTTCCAACAACATTCACATGATCTGGTTTGGGAACCAAAATCCAAACATCCAATCTTGAAAATTTTTCGAGTTCTTCATTCATAGATGTTCTCCAGAACTCATCTTCGAGGGCTTCATTTACAATCTTAGGTTCCGTAAACGACAAGATACAAGCCAATTTCACCATCTCTTTAAAATCAATCACTCTTTTTCATGTTCTTCTTTCACCCATAACATCTCCTATGACATCCTTTGAACAGTGATTCCTGTGAACAGATAGTTCAGGTATCTCTTCAGTTTCCTCGGTCTGACTTACATTTTCCTTTTCTATGTCAGATTCTTTGGAGATACTTGAATCCGACATTGGCTTGTGCTCAGGTTCTGCATTCTGTGTATCATAGGGATTTATGTGTAGTACATCGCTGATTCTGACCTGTTGTCTATATCAAAAACCACATTAACTGATTCACATATGGTTTTGGTTCTTTTGTTGTAGATGCGAAATGCCATGCTGTTTGTATCATATCCTAGAAACATGCCTTCATCAGTTCTGGATACAAATTTCTCAAGACCATCTTTGTCATTTAGGATGTAACAAGTACATCCAAAAACATAAAAATAGCAGAGATTTGGAGTCTTTCCCTTCCAGATTTCATATGGAGTAGTCTTGGTACCATGCTTTACATATACTCGATTGATTATGTAGCATGCAGTATTTACTGCTTTTGCCTAGAACCTGTGTGACACATCATTGCCATGAAGCATATAGCTCTTGCCATTCCTTGTAGGGTTCGATTCTTCCTTTCCACAATTCCATTTTGTTGTGGAGTTCTGGGAGCTGAGAACTGATGACGTATTCCTTGTTCTTGACAAAATTTCTCAAATGTTTTGTTCTGAAATTCTCCACCATGATCACATCTGATTTGAGCAATACCTCTTTTGTTTGATTTTAATTGGAGGAACATGATCTTGAAGCTTACAACTGCTTCTGATTTTTCTCTTAGAAAACGTACCCAAGTGTATCTAGAGTAATCATCCACCAGAACAAATATATACTTCTTCCCAACAATACTCTCAGTTTGTATCGGACCCATCAAGTCCATATGAACTAGGTCAAGGATTTGCTTTGTGCTTATCTGAGTAACTTTTATGTTGAACTCGGATTTGCTTTCCCTTAGCACAAGCATCGCACACTTTATCTATGACCGACTCTAATGAGGGTATCCCACGAACTACTCCAGCTTGAACTAATCTTTGAAGTCGATGTGTGTTCATATGTCCAAGCCTTCTATGCCACAGATCGATTTATGTTTCAACAGGTGTAAAACACTTAGGTTGTGGGTTTCAGAGATAACAGTTATTACCGGATCGTATCCCTGATAACACTTAGTTCGATTTTTGTTTCAACAGCTGTAAAATAGTTATTTCCAAAGATAACAATTATTAGAAAAGAAAAACGCAAAAATGAGAATCTTTTGAAAAAAATAATTAGAAAAGAAAAACGCAGAAAAGTGTGAATCTTTCTAAAAGAAGTGAGAAAGGGGGAAAAAGGGTCAGGAACAGAAGTCGTTGGATCCTCTGTTTGGTATGATTATTTTGATAGAAAAGATGCTTGTGCGCATTGAATCAAAACCCCATAGGTAAAAATGCATATATTCTAATCAAATTGAACTTAATGAGCTGGTTGAGATGGTTTTATAATTTGATTGATGTTGGATTTAGAGTAGGAAACAGACTTTCAGTCATGTGGTGGTGAACAGATCTTTCGTAATGGTTGTTTAGGTTCGGTGTCTTTTAAGTTTTGATATCTATGCTCAAGGTTGCTGAGATTTTGAGAGTTCCTGTGTGGTTTCAAAACATTTTCTCCAGATTGGGTCTTCCTTCACTTGAGGACAAGAAAAGATCTAAGTCTGGGAGAATTGCTATCACTCAATTTTGATGACTTTTAGTGAGTATCTACACTTGCTATTTGTCATCATTCGAGTGTTTTCTATGTGTTTTGGTATATTTTCATGATTCCAGGTATTTTAGACGTTCTGGAGCAAAAAGGTGGTTTTTAGCACAAAGTGGATACAATTTGATGAATGCAGAAGCAAAGTTCAGCAGAAGAACCGGAAGTTGATCAACATTTGGAGATGTTTCTATGAATGGAATGGACTGAGATTTTAACTCAAACTGTCCACGTGAGTTAGCTTTCATATGAAAGTGGTTTAAGGTCAATCCATTGAGGCAATCAGAAGTTATAAAGATTTTACTGAAAACTGGTCAAGCTGTCTCGCAGAAGAAGCATGTGCAACACGTGATTGAAGAGATCGATCGATCCACACATGGATCGATCGATCCAAAAAGACGTTTTCAACCTCAACTCTTATCATAGGTTTTTAGGTTTAGGTTTTATTTTCGTTTGACTTCTATATAAGTCAAAAGCTTAGGTTTATTTTGATAACACGAACAACACGAAAAAACACTCAAATCAGAACACAATTTTATTTTCTAGGAGAGACGAATCTGATACCTGTATTTTGGAGAAGAATTCTAAACTCTTTCTTTTACTTTAATTCAGTTATGGTTTTGGAATATGATTTCTCTATGAATTATTTTTGATCTCTTGACTATGTCTGAATAGTCTCTTTGTTAGGTTTTAGGGCTTTCCCAGGAAAAACATGTTTTGATGGTTAGGGTTTAACTTTTATGAATTTAAGTTTAAGGTTCTTAGTCTAGATTTATATTTATTACTTGAATTAACCTTATCACCTAGTTCATGACTTTAGGTTAGTAAATACAAATGGATTTGGTTTATCTCATCTGATCTAGTCTAGATGAATAAGTATCTTTGCTTGCGGGAGTATTGTCTTAGAATACTTATGAACATATAGAATCTGTAGTCATTGCATGATTTAATTATCTGTTTTAGAGGTCTAATACTTCGGGAGAAGGTTAGTCTTTATTTCTAGAAATTCTGTCATAGGGTTTTAATACTTCGGGAGGAGATTAGTCTATTGTTGTTTTTTGAGTTGAGAACTATTTTTTTTTTGTTAATCTTGCTTGTCAACCTGAGCCTCAAACCTGATTACCTGTGGAACTTTCCTATCACCTAGTGTTTATTTCTATTGATTTACATTCGCTTTTTAATCATTCACTTTACTTTTAAATTATTTTAAAACTATCAGAATTTTATCTTGTCTTAGCTAGAATCGAATTTTAAACTGAGAGTCGTGCGTCTGGTCTTCGTGGGATCGACCATTTACTGTACTACAAAGATCTGTTCTCTGCAGTATAGATTTTGGATTTAAAACCTGAACCTATCATATTTTTGGCACCGTTGCCGGGGACCAATACAGTGCCTTTTAAGTTTTTCCTAGAGGCTAGTCTAAGATTTTTATTTTTAGTACTAACTTCGTTATTTCTGCTTGTTTTTGTTTTGAAGGTGCATGACCAGGAGATCTGACAAATCACCTGAACTGCTTATTCTCTCAAAGGAAGAACTTGCACGATTAGAACGCTCGAACCAGAAGTCTAGAAGAAGCGCCAGTTCATCCATACCAATGGCTGATAACGTAATTCAGAATCCGATCATTCCTTTGGGACAGAACGCCCAAGTCCCTCCAGGTTGGAGCAGATAGGACAGTTGGGGTGAAACCAAAAAGGACGCAATAAAATACCGCCTTTGAATCTCGAAAGAGATGTAAACCAAAGAGCTGAAAACGCCAATTTAGGCGATGGAAATGGAGAACAATTTCCACCAGAACCAAACCGAAATTGCCCACCTCCCCCAACACATGGTGTTTGTAGGCAATTTCAACAACCCCGAGGCCTTCCTGGTCAGTAAGAACGCCCTTCACCCCCACAGCGTCAGAGATAGGACTACCAGTTCCCATTTCAGCTGATCCAGTTGCTCCGACAAAACCAGTTTCATGGCTTGTCAACTGAGCATCCTATGGATCATATTGACAGGACAGCTTTGAAGACATATGCAACACTACTCAGCTGAATGGAGTCTCTAAAGACTTCGTACATTGTAAGCTCTTCAACCATTCTTTAGCTGATAGAGCTCTGAGGTGGCTCAAGTCATTACCTGCCAACTCGATCGAAACTTGGGATGAATGCAAAGCCAAGTTTCTGAACCATTTCTACACCTCCACTAGAACCAACAATTTGAGAAGTAAGATCTCTCAATTCCATTAAGGACCGATAGAATCATTCTATGAGGCATGAGACAGGTTCAAGGAGTACCTGCGGGATTGTCCACATCACGATTTTTCTGAACTGAACCTCTTGAACACTTTCTATCGAGGTATTGATCAGAAATACCAACTCTCTCTGCACACAGCTAGTAATGGTGACTTCATGACTAAACCCGTGAATGAGGCTTACAAGCTCATCAACAATCTTGCTGCTAGTAATAGCAATCATTATCCTAATTTTGATCGAAGGATCCGATCATCTGGTTCATAATCTTCTGGACTAGCAGAGGTGAAAGAGATTCTCACTCAGTTTATGAAGAAACAGAATGAGAAGCATGTTAGTTTTGCTGAAGAGGTTGAGAAAGTTGAAGCTGACTGCTTTGCAGCCAATGAATCCGAGAATATCGAGGAAGTTAGCTACATAAATAGCTAGGGAAAAAGCATGTACAACCAAGGGTATAATCCAGGTTACAACAAGGGTAACATGTCATGGAGAAGTAACAATGTCGCAAACCCTCAGGATCAAACCTACCCTCCTTAGAACAACTTTGCACATAAATCTGGACAGCCATTTGTACAATTTACACAGTAATTTTACCTGAAATATCATTACAATCATTCAAAAAATAATTTAAGGATACATCAAAAATGGATTAGTATAATTTCATTTCTATAGTTTTTTTTTTTGCTCGATAAAGAGGAAATAACATAAAGATAATACAACAAAATGAAAACAAACCACTTTTACCAAAAAATAGGAGAGAGATGCTTCTTCTTGAATGCGAGATTGGAGCCAAGCTGGTCCTCCTAAAGCAAGGTAGGATTGGAGCATACCATATTTGGAGATGCGTTTGGCAATAGCTCTGGCTAAGGTGTTGGCTGAAGGAGAAGCGGAGAAGAAAGAACATGATGAAAAGGAGACGGCTATTGTGGAGATCTTCTGAAGTAAGCTTATGTATTTTGGCCAGCTTGATGGACGATTAATTGCTTCAACTACGCTATCGAAGTCTGACCAAAATTCTATAACTCTCAAACGAAGGTCAGACATGCTTGTCAGCACCCAGAGAATGCAACGGAGTTCAGCCTCAAACCTGTTGGAAGTGGGTTGAAGAGCATCTCTAGCATGGAATGAAGCTTCTTATAATTTCTGATTATCCATGCCCCACCAATAAGGAAATTTTTGCCGGACCATGACGCGTGAACATTGCACTTTAGAACCGAGGAGGATGGTTTCGTCCAACGAGTTTCCCTTCTCTTTGGATGAATGAATGCCCTCCTTTGATCTATTTGAGATTTGTCAAAAAAGCTTATTCTACAGCATTTAGTTTATTACTAACTTTAAAGTATTTAGTAATCAATAAAATTTAATAAAATAGTTTGAGATAAAATTATACTATAATTATTTGTTTTTAATCATCACATTTTACCCTCATAAAAAATTGATTTAATAATAATAATAATAATAATAATAATAATAATAATATCACTTCATCTAATAAAAAAAATTCGAGAACATAAAACTAGTAGACTATGACGGTTGCTTTTAATTTTTCAGTAAGTATATATATATATATATATTTTGGAAAAGTCGCATAATACACTTCTGTTATTTTCTTATACTTTTAACCTTGATATAGAATTACTAGCACTTTAACCTTCAATTTATCAAAAAGCGCATTAAAAATATAAAAAATTAAAAAATAAATAAAAAATCATAAAAATTTCAGAAAATTATAAAAAATTCATAACCTAAGAAATAAAATAATTTATCAATTTGATTTTAAAAAACTAAAACATATTATAAAAATTATAAAGTTTAATCATAAATTGTTTTTGAATTCAAATAAAAATTATGAATTTTATTTTTTATGACCCTGGTATCCGGAGCCCCGAAAGATTCCGGCTAGGCCCAAAGCTTCTGCAGTCGCCAAGGGTATCCAGGAGGGCTGCCGAAATTCACCATATGTTAATTGACGGTAGCCGGGATTCGAATCCAGTGGCGGAACTCACAGTTGTAAACCTTTTACCACTAGAGCTAGAAGTCAGGGTAAAATTTATGAAAATTAATAGAGGAAAACTCACATTTGGAGGGATTAATCATATCCGATATGAGCGAAGTTTATAAGAGATCTTAAGGACATTAGATCTTCGATATGAACGTTGGGATAACGATTCCAACAGTTATTATAAAATCATAAAAACAATTTTTTGAATTGATTTTCAAAAACACTTTACAAAATTCAAAAAATCATTAAAATTATTATTTTTTATAATTTTCAGAATTTTTATGGTTTTTTGAATTTTTAAAGTGTTTCTTATTAAATTGATTTTCTGAATGCAAAAAATTTTAAAACTAAATTTTCTGAATTGATTTTCAAAAACACTTTATAATTAAATTTTCAAAAACACTTTATAATTGATTTTCAGAATTCAAAAACACTTTATAGTTGACGTTCTGAATTTAAAAAACACTTTATTCCCTAATAATTTTTAAGAGTTCTTACATTCAGAAAATTATAAAGTGTTTTTGAAAATCAATTCAGAAACTTTAATTATAAAGTGTTTTTGAAAACTTTTTTGTTGAAATCAAAAACACTTTATAATTGAATTTTGTAATTGTTATAATATTTTTTATTTTTTTATTTAAATTTATGAATTATTTTATTTTATAGGCTTTTGAATTTTTTTTATAATTTTCTGAATTTTTATCGATTTTTATTTTTATTTTTAAATTTTTTATTAAAAAATCGATTTTTCTGCAAAAAAAAAAAAAGAAAAGAAAGAAAAACGGAGTTAAATGTTTCATTGAAAAAAACGGCGGAAAAAACGGTGTGCTGCGGCTGTCATGTTCAGGGTTTTTCATACGTTGTTGATAAATTGAGGGTTAAAAGTGCTAGTGGTTCCATATCAAGGTTAAAAGTGTTAGAGAGTGATACTGCCGAGGTTTTTATGCAATTTTCCCGAAAACTTAAAAGAAACGGTCATATATATATATGGGTAAATTTTATGTAGATGTACGTTTTAAAAAAGTTATCACACTATAGTGCACTTTGTGCTATTGGTGTATTTTGTTGAGGAAATAATTTTTTCTCTCTATTATACCCTTATTTTTATAGATAATCATACCTTTTTTTCTATCTCTTGACATGTGTCATATTTTTTATTTACTGGTTATTTTACTCCCAATGGTTAAAATAATTGTTTGATAGTATATATATTTAAAATATTAAAAATGATATCGAAGTTCATCACTTTTTGTACTCTATAAATAGACACTTTTAAATCAAAAATTTAGTAACTCAACTAAAAATGATATAGAAATTCATAACTTTTGTATTCATATACAAAAAAATACCCGAAATTAGTTTAAAATACCCAAAAAATATTTAAAACAACACAACTAAAAACAGAATTTACAATATCTTAGTAATTCATAAACAAAACGTAAGTCTACATTATAATTAAAACTAAAAGGTAAGTTTTCACTAAACTCCCTAAAAAAAATTATCAGATTACTTATATGGTCGATTCTTCTGTTCAACCTTTCGGTTCTCGGCTAGGATATGGAACCAAACCGATACCCATAGTTCTTGTTTATTGGTTTTTCACTTCCAATTTTTTCCCCATGCCTAGTTAACACTATACATTATGGCTCTCTATTCCGTTTTTGTCTTATTGGGATTTTTGAGTCTCCATGTCACTATCTTATCTTTGCTATAGAAGAATATTCTTTATCTTTTTGACAACCTATTTATTGCGGAGAAGCTCAAGCCGATGAAGATTGTGTAATGCTCAAAGTGTTATATATGCCTCTGTCTCTATTTCCCTTATGTGGTGAGGTTCTACGACTTCTTGTCTTGAATTTGGAGGATCTAGCACCCAACCAAACGACTCTCAAAACTTTTATGGATAAATTATGCTCTTATTTCGACGCTTCTTTTTTTTTTTTTTTTGATTGCGTATTATTGTCTTTGTGTAACATTTGTCTTGCTTGTAAAGTTGTTTTTGTTTTGAATTGTTCAGTTTGGTCTCTCTTAAATGGGTTCCACAATTGATTTTGCAAAGGTGGAAATGGAACCCATTTGATAGAGATCAAATTGAACAAGCCAAAACAAAAACACATTTATAAGAAGACAAAAGTTACACAGAGACAATAATACGCAATCAAACAAAAAGGATAATCTAAAGAAGAACATAATTTACTCATAAAACTCTTGAGAGTCGTTTAGTTGGTTGCTAGGTCCTCCAAATTCAAGATGAAAAAGTCATAGAACCCCACCACAAGAGAGAAATAGAGACAAATGCATATATAATACTATGATCATTTTATCGATTAGAGCTTCTCCGCTATGAACATGATTTCAAAAAGAGAAAGAAGATTCTTATATAGCAAAGAGAAGATAGTGACAATGAGAGAAAAACGGGATAAAAATCCATAATGTTTATGATGTTAACTTTTATAATTTTTGGCTTTCAGTTGTTTGTTCAAATGACATGAAATTTGAAATGGAAACGATAGGTTTTATCATGAGTGGTTATTCAGAGGAGATTATGTGTTCAGACGATCAAGATGGTTGTGGAAGACATGAATCAACAGACGACCATTGCGATAACAGAATCATGTCCACAACAAAATTGAACTTTGTAATCGATCCAAACCTTTATAGAGACAACGTGAAACTCATTAGAAGTGACAAGGCAAATATGAATTTGAAGAAGTGAGAAGATGCTCTATACAATGGTTTGGTGTTTAAGAATAAATTTGAACTACATAAGGCTAACTATGTCTATTCCGTTAATAGGTTATTTAACGTGAAGGTGAGAAAGTCGGACAAAAGAAAAATAATTGTGGTTTGTGCGGACGACAAATGAGATTTGAGGATATATGCAACAAGACACGAGGATTCTGAGAACCTAGAAATAAAAACAGCAAATCTTAAACACACTTGTGATGTGAGGTCACATTCTTGGTATGGAAAGCGGGCGACATCTAAAATTTTAGGTGAACTACTGAAGTCTAGATATGCGCATGGATAGAAGGGGCCAAGACCATGCGATCTACCAAAAATTTTGTTATCAGAATTGAATTTGACAACCTCATACATGAAGGGTTGGAAAGAGAAAGAAATTGCAATACAAAAGGAAAGGGAAAATGAGGAGGACATTTACAAATTCTTGTCCACATATCTTCATTTGTTGAAGACAACCAATTATGGGACCGTTTCTAGTGTAAAAACTGTGAAAACAGTTCCTGGCAAGACACTGTTCAAGTACTTGTTCTTTTCTTTGGGAGCTTCCGTAGCAGGATTTCGTCGAGTTGTTGTCATTGATGAAACAGACACGAAGGGAAAATATCTAAGCTATTTTGGTCACTGTCAGTGGACAAGATAGAAAATATCATAAATTCCCTTTAGATTTTGGGGTGATAGATGGTGAGAACATAGCCGGGTGGACATGCTTTTTTTAAACAATTGTCGAAGTTTGTTAAGGAAGATGAGGATCTGGTGTTCATCTCCGACATACAACAAGCTATATATGCGGGTTTACGGAGCGTGTATCCGCTAGCAAGCATGGCACATGTATTTTCCACCTCTGTAGAAACGTTAAGTATATGTTAAGTGTGATGTGCTTGCTATGATGGTGTCAAACACATCCGGACATACACAGAGGGTGATTTCAGGTACTGGTTTGAAGAGATCCAGCATCGCAACAAGAACTGTGCCCAATACTTGTTAGATATTGGGCTACCTCATTGGACACTAGCTTACTTTTCGGGGATGCATTATAACCTTATGAGTAGCAACATATTTGAATCTTTGAATGCGGTACTGCAACAAGCATTGGAGTTGCCAATTGCCATAATGGTGGTATAGATACGAACCATACTTATGAGGTGGTTTGTACACATAGACATAGATCAAGAAAAACGTCCATCAAATGTACACCAGAATTTGAAGATATGCTGGTCAAACATCTTAAAGATGCTACATATTGTGTTGTGCTTGCATCAAATGATTGGATATTCCAGGTAAACGAAAACAATGGGTATGTTTTTATTGTGGACTTCTTTAAGAAGATATGCACCTGTAGGGTTTTTGATGCGTTGTTAGTTCCATGTTGTCATGCTCTTGCATGTGTTCGAATCAAAGGCATGGACATCTATACACTAGTAGGGGAGTGCTATTTTTTGGAAACATGGAAGAAGCTATGGATCGAGAGCATTCTCTCACCTTGCTAATAAAGAATTCTATCGGAAGGGGAACATCGTGTATGTTTTACTATATACAACATGTATTATCGCGACATTTTATTGTCCTGTCTTGGGGAAGCTTCGTTGTTGTAACATGAGTGATCCTAACTATGATAAAAAATAGGTATGTGGTCTTATGGTTTGGAATCTACTGGTTTTAGATTGTTATTAGCATTCTTGCTTTTTCGAAATATTATGTAATGCCATCTACTTCACCTAATTAAGTTCTTTTGTATGTAGTTGTCAGGCTTTAATATGGAAGACTAACTTTGTTATATAATATATTTTGTCCATGTCAGTCAGGTTATGTTGTTTAGTGTCCATGGTTATTACATGTTGTCCATTATTTATCTTAGTGAATCATCTGAACCAACAAAAACTAAAAGAGAAGCAACCTTGAAACTAAAAACATTGTTCGAACTTAAAAACTACAAACATTGTTCAAACTGACTGATTAAGACCTTGACTAATAAGTTTATAGAAACATAAGAAATAAACACTAGAACATTATGGACTACATCACATGCTAAATGTTTTCCTCGTAGAGATTAATTGCATATCGAGTCCGCATGTTGTCCACCATTTCGTTCGTGGTCCCAGAGAAGTTAATCCCTTGTGAATGGAGCTCAATAAATTTAAATGCTAAGGGACCACAATCTCATGTACATTCGTTTTGAGGGACATTAGGTAGTCTACAGTGGTGGAATACATGAGGTATACAGAAAGTCAAAGATTACATGTCCACCAAATTGTTGACAATCACGACTAGGATTTCGACCACCATCTTCATGATCTAGTCCACCTACTCTTCCGTGAACCCGCTTAAAACGAATCTAATATTTCAATCTTACCTTGCTTCAAGTCGATTACCAGTTCAACCCAATGATCTTTGCCCCAATTCATAGGGGCGTATATAACATCAATATGATGATACCAAGGCAATTTGGTGAATCGACTAGAGACAAAACCCGTGGAAAATTTTCTTGATGGTACTATTCCATTTCCATTTTGCATTTGGTTCTTGACTACTAAATCGGGCATGTTCATCAACCAACATTCGGATGAACCAACTATTGAGTATGGCAACTCTTCTCTGTACTAACGTATCTCCGACCCTACGCCAAATGAGACTTAATAGTGCTTCAACATGCTGTGTATAAAATAAATTGTTAGTAAATAACATGATTTAATTTTGGCATGAATGAGATTATATGTACTTACAGGGGTATCCATCCACTTATGTGGAATATCTATATCCTTAAATATAGAGCGAACAACTGGATGACATCAACATTGTAAGTTCTACATAACGAATTAGTAAAATCGTATATTTTAACATATGTCATTTAGAGATAACATAAACAATTGTGCTTTCTTATGTCTTTACTTTTCCTTATGTGTTTTCAATATGTCCGTAAACTTTTTCTTCAGTGAGCCATCGACTTCATTGGCCTCTTCCCGGATCATTTTATCTCAGCAAGTTTATTTTCCCCATCATCATCATCCTCAGAACCTTCTGCATTCTTTGTGGTTTCTTGAACTTTCTGTTGAACGAACAATAACAAGGTTGTTGTCATACATCATGGACATAATATTTTAAGCGACCTGAGTTTTGTTTAGGAGACGTATCTTCTTTCCTAACGCCAGTGCTTATTCCAGGTCTCATGTGTCCCCTATTTCAGTTGAATCATCCTCCTGTGGCACGTACATAATATAGTTCAAATAATTTATGTATTTTCAACCATGTATATTTGTCCTATAAGAAGATTTTCCCTCTGAAGTCTTTCATATGAATCTTGTCCATATAGAAGTTTGATACGTATTAACAATACCGTGTTTGTTCCTTCTTCAACGTCTTCATTAGAATGCATTTTGTGCACATAGTTGTAAAAGCGAAAATATTTAAAAACAACAAACATAAAGTATATTACTTATAAATTTGCAATTACCAAATCCTTTATTTGTGTTTCCTCAACATCTTCCATAGGCATAGTAGCTGTGTTCTGCAATATGATTGAAATGTGATGACTCTGAATTTTCATGGTTTTTACATATAATTTAGCATAAATTCTAAGGTCTTTAGGCGTGCATACATCACATTTATAGTTGATTTTAGTAAGTTTGTGATTTTTAGGACTTTTGCATTAGAATTCGCATATGCAAGTATTTTGGAGATTTTTCAGGACTTTCAGGAGTTTTCAGAACATAAGTGAAAATTTGGGCCAGAACCTGAAAAATGGTGCAAGACCCTGAAGAAAGGTGCAGACCCTGAAGAAAGGTGCAGAACCTGAGAAAGAGTGCAGAACTTGAGAAAGGGTGTAGAACTTGAGAAAGGGTGCAAAACTTGAGAAAGGGTGCAGATCCTGAGAAAGGGTGCAGGAACGTTGGTGCAGAACCAGGAACTGCCTTCACCACTGCCACCCTCTTTTTTGGATCTATCTCCCTAAACCCCTTCACCACTGCCACTCAACAACAGAAGAACTCTCCACCTTTCAACAACTACAACCAGAACAGATATTACTTCCCAAAGCAGCACTTAACATGGAATGGACCAACACTTAACATGGAATGTACTGGCGTTAATCTGGATTGACTGTAGCATTTACCTGGATCGATCTCAGCACTTCTGGATTGATCCTGTACTCACTTCTGGATCGATCCTGCACTCACTCCTAGATCAATCCTGCATCCCTTCTGGATCGATCCCAGCACTCAACTTCAGATCGATCTCGCCCAAGACACAAACGAGCTGGATTGATCTCAAGCTCAACTTCTGGATTGATCTCATTCAAGCGTCCCCAGCCCGGATCGATCACGCACTTACCAACTCGAAGTCAAACACGCTCCGACCCGACCAACTCAATTTCGGATAGCACCTGAACCAAGGCCCAAGATCCAAGACAATTATTAGCTTTTGTCTTTAGTGCGAATTAGGGCTTTTCTCTGGACACTATAAAAGCCTTAATTTTCCTCCATTTGCAACAAGCTTAGGTTTTCTTTCCATTTTAGGTTTTAGTCTTATGTTTTATTTTCCTTTGTTGTTCTTCATGTTCTTAGTGTAAAAACCAGATTTCTTTCAAGTTTTAAGTTAATATATTGTTTTTCCTTTGATTTCTTGCATAGCTTTAGGTTGTTGTTTAGTTTGTACATCTCTATTTTCGTTTTAAGATTTAATCTTCTGTTTTATGTTTGTTCTTCATCTATGTTTACTGTTTTATTGCTGTTTTTCATTTCTGGGTTTGTGTTCTTGCTGTTCTTCATATGTTCAAGCTTAGATCTGCATGTTTAGCTTTAAGGTTATGCTTTTTGTTTTCTCGGCTTCTACTCCCATGAGTAGTGAGTAGTCCACTAAGTTCTTGAGGATGGGGTAGACTAGGGTTGATGTTCTGGGTTTACCTAAGTACCTAAGTTGTTTGTTCTTAAAACCCTTCTGTTTCACATGTTCATAATGCTAATTGTATTTCTACCCGGAAGGGACTGAAAACCCGCCGTTAGGCCCTTCAACACCGGAAGGTGAGTCATTGAAGGTGTCCGGACCTAGGTGATTTCAAAGATTCGTTTTCCCCTTCTAAGGAATTAGATGTTTGGGAAGCTTATTGACTATAGTAGTTGTTGTTCATGTCTGCTAGGTAGTCACTGTCTATGACGGCAGTTGAGTTTGTGACTACTTTGCTTGAGATTGATTGCCAAGGAATCGGAATTGGTTGCTTATGTTGCTAATGTCTAGGGGTTAACTCATTGTATGAGGTATTGTTAGGTACTTAGGTAGCCCATGATGGATCCTTAGTCAATTAACCTTTGTCCTCAGGAACTGCTTTACATTGCTTACATATTTCACCCTCCTTGCTTTTACTCTATTTTTACATTTGAGTCTTTTATGCTTCTTCTTATCTTTATGCATTTTATGTTCATTGCACTTAGGACATTTTAGCAAACCACCCCCTTTTAACACTTAGCTTGACTTTAAAGTATCCATTGCATTCCAGATTGATTAGTACACTACCATTATGGATTGACAACCCATCTATCCTACAACAGTGTGTAATTGATACCTGATAGACTTAGAATTTAATCCTAAACTAATGCTGCAGAGAACATATCACAATAGCACAGTAAAGGGTATCGAACCACAGAGACCAGAATGCACGATCAGTTTAAAACACAAAAATGGCTAAAGCAAGAATAAAGTATTGGTTGTCGAATCAAAACAGTAATTAAAAAGCGGTTTTAAACTTATAATATAAAAATGTCANAAACAGTAATTAAAAAGCGGTTTTAAACTTATAATATAAAAATGTCAGGCATTAGGGAAATCTGTAGGTTATCAGGTTTAAAGTCAAGTTAAAATGCAGGATTTTAGATTGAAAATAGTTCTCAACAT